>PVIW01005608.1:0-103074 GCA_004026585.1 Noctilio leporinus
GCAGAGCCAGGGTTTGTTGGCATCTCTGCTCAGCCCAGCCCTGTTCTCTCAATGATCAACACCAAAGTGTCTGTCCCCTTGGCACAAGAGAGAGTGGTTTGATCCTCATAGATGGGTGTTGGGCTTCAAAGAGTAGTGTTAGTGTCCTGCTATGTTCATTCTCTTATGAACACTACCATGTACATGTACAAATTCAATAAAATAGGTATGTTTTAAAAACAAAACAAAATAAAACACAGAGTGATGTCCTTCAAGTTTGCTTTGAAAGAAACAGTATGTATTTGTCAGGTGGTCCATGAGAAGTGAAGGTTAGGAGAATTGAAAAGTTAGCATGGTACTTCCATTGGAAGTGGCAAATAAAAAGCCTAGTTCTTGTAGTAGCAATAAGAGATAATTTTCAATTAAAATATTTTTAACTAAAGAATATCAGAATACTGTTAGCCCTTTAAAATTAGTTATAAAGCTACCCCCTTACATTTTTGTTAAGGGCCCTATAGGAAAGCACACAATAACTTTTTATAGGATAAAAGCTCATCATTTTTAGTAAAATAGGGAAAAAGAAAAGTATTTTCTTAGAGTTCACTTAACTCAATGGTTAATAAGGTCAAAAATGAGTTCATTTCTCCCCTTTTTACAGTGTGCTTTTTGTTGTTGGTTGAGCTTGCAAAATAAGAATTTGATGACTGGTAGGTCAATGCAACATATTATATACTTTAATATTCTGAATACTAACTGGTTATGTGAAAATCTGTGGGGAAAATTGTGTTGGTGCTTCTACTAAAAGTGTCACATGGTTTGTTCAAAACAATAAATGTCAACAATTGTGGTGCTGAAGTAAAAGCAATGTAAAATATTTGGATCAGAAATAAATTCAGCAATTCTGTAACTCTGTCTATCACACACTTACTTGATTACCACTCAGTTGAACCACTTTGACGCCACCTATTCTTATATCCCCTTCGAGATTTTTTCTGAAAACATCTTGAAAATACCAAGTCTTGATTGCTGCCACCCTCTGTTTCTCTCCTTTTGATGAGAAGTATTACCAGAGCCTATTAATATGATTTCCCAAATGTACCCACTAGAATTTCCTATTCTCTAATTATAGCCAGGTTTTCAGCATTGTCAACAATTGTTATTTATCTCTGCTTAATCCTAGTTTATTTTCCAAATTTATTCTTGCCAAATTTTTCTATTGTATTCAAGCTGCTTGTTTCTCTTTCCAATCTACTTCTTGTTACAGCTCTTACTCTATTGTTTTACTTAACCAAAAACTTTCCTGAATGTGGTTCACCAACGACCAGTTCCTCTCTAATAACTTAGAATTTGGTTTCCACATATTACCTACTAAGTGAAGGACAACATAATGTAGAAATTGGACCTGGGTGTTCATTTTAGTTCCACTTTTTCTAGATTAAATTTATCTCGTGTATATAATGGCAATAGTACAAACATACTGCAGAGTTTTATGAGTGAAATCAAATACAACATATGAAGGATTTATCATATATGTCTGATAAAAACAAAGTTCGGAATATCACATTGTTGTTTTTCTTCTCCTCTCACCAGTCTAATCATTCCTTTTATATCTCCCTTGGGGTTCTTCCTCTCGCTTTTGTGTTTTGATTATAGCCTTCCTCTCCCTCCATTCCTATAATAATTTTATTCACAGCTAATCTTGAAGCCTCACCCTCTGCACATTTGACCCAACTATATATCTTCGATTCAGCAAACCTTGGGTTCAATGATAACCTTATTGATTAGCTAATTAAACATTTTGTATACAGAGACCCAAGTTTCAGAGTAACTAAGTTACTTTTCTAGAAACACAGGAATTAATGTAACCTCTGTCCCCTGACTCTTGGATTACTGATCTGCCAGTTCTTTTTTTCTCTATTTTTGGTTTTTAAAAAAGTTATTATTTTCAGAGAGAAGGGCAGGGAGGGAAGAAGAAAGGGAGAAAAGCATCAATGTACATTTCCTTTCACTTGCCTCCAGTTACAGACCTAGCTGGAGACCTGGCTTGCAACCTGGTTATGTGCCCTGGCTGAGGAATTGAATCAGCAACCTTTGGGTTCACGGGCAGGCGAGCCTTATCCCCTGTGCCACCAGCCAGGACTGATCTCTCAGTTCTTTCCCCAAAGTTTCAGTGTCTCAATTTGAATAACCTGGTCATCTCACAAGAATCTTGTCTTTTTTATAATCAGTGTTTAATACTTTTCATTTCATTTCTCAAATTTCCCTTGAGCTTACTGATGGTCAGTGAATTAAAACACTTTCTTGGCTTGTATAACAAGTGACAGAGCAAGGATAAGACTCAAGTCTTGTCTTTTGTTTCCAAAAAGCTCTGATACTTCATTTGTGAAAAATCATGATTGCTGTGCCTTTTGCATGGTTTAGTCACTGTTCTCAATGCTAAGGTGATTTTTGAATACCATTTTATCCAGTTATAATTTAATAGATTACATGCAAATCATGTGCAAATGTATCATTAAAATATTTAAAGAGGCATAGGATTATAACCCATATTCACTACATAAACACACACACACACACACACACACACACACACATTTGTGAAGTCAAAGAAACCAAAATAGTTTTTTTTTCTTTTCCTCTCATCTCTTGTTTGTCAGGATTCTTTTGCAGACAATGCAAACAATGAATTGCTATGTGGTAAATTTTCTCAGAGATAATTTAAATATCCAATTCCTAGATATTCTTATGCAGCTTTCAGATATATCTTAATGTGAAAAAGTGACAAAGAAATCTCTACATGGGCTATTACAGGCTGGTACTAATAAAAAAGAATAGCGAACCATGGGGAGTGCATGGGATGCTTTCTGACTAGGTGGTGTTATTGTATGAATTATAAGTAGTACAACCTGGTTACATTGTGATAGACTAACCAGCTTCAATAAAAATTGTTTTTCTATTTCTATACAATGAAATATAACATTCATTAACATTATGTTCTCCAAATACATCTGCTATTATTTTCAGGATGGAAGCATAAGTCATTTGCTTTGAAAACATCTTTATTCTTCACAAACTGAAGTTGTATGTACTGAATGTGCATCATTTATTTTTCAATAAACATGATAAAATATTATGTAACTTCAGATTGTTTTACCAGGTGGATTATATATATCTGTATATATATAATATGACTATTACAGTATCATTAATATAATTTACTTATACATTGATAGCATTGGATAGTTTATTAATATTGATCAATAAATTAATTTACATTAATTTATTAATAGTTATCAATGAACTAACTTATATATAATTAGATTATAGTTTTTTATAATTATCAATGCACTAATTTACATAAATATAAGTATAAATTTATTATATTAATATATGTACTTATAAATTATATAATTTGATTATAATCAAAGGACTAACATCAGGAAAATTATTCTAATGTATTATGAAATATGTCAGGAGAGTAATAGCATCTAGGTCCAAATATTGACTTACACAAGCACCTACACATTACGTCATAAGGAAGCAAATGTGATACTAAACTGCACTAATAAATGTATCCCAAGTTTTAAATAAAGCAGACAATAGTCCCACTGCGCTCAGCACATGGATCACATCTGGGTGGGCAATGGCTCCGTACACCAGATTTTAGAAGAAACATTGGAAAACTATAATGATTCCAGGGGAAAGCAATGAGAATGTAAGACATTTCCTCATTAGAAATGGTAGATGGAATGGTAGATATTACAGCTTAGCGAAAAGTAACACTCAGGAGAGTGGGAAGTGAAGAAGCAGGGTTTAGAGTTTGATGAGTATAGAAAGCATAAGAGGTATGAAAGATGTAGCAAGAAAGAAAGTTAGCCTTATTTGCATAACACCAGAAGACAGATAAAGATCACTGGAGTTGTAGAGTCATTTTAGGAAGTCAGATTTCAGCTGGATCAAAGAAGGAATTTTCTGACAGTTAGTTATGCTGCAAAGTTAAATAGATTGCCATGTGCTATTAAATGTTTTATTGTTGACTTTTTTTTAAGACAGAGTTAAGACAACATGGGTTGGGGTGCTTGAGAGGATCAACTTGCACTAGATCCAAGTGTAATGAATTTTTACATAACGTGTTATCATCCAAAAAGAATACATTTACAAATGACAGAAGATGTTAATAATTAGTTTGAGACAACCATCCTAAACAGTGACTATTATGAACAAGCTGATGTTTCCATGATTTCTCAATGACTTCAGCTGGTAAGAGGTAAAGGCAGGTTTTCAATTCAGACAATCTATTTCTAGAGCTCAAGGACTTTCACTACTATACTATACTACCCCAGTATATATATATTTAAGCTTTATTTTAAAATAAGTAAATAAAGAGGAAGCTATGAATAAACTACAAAGAGGTCTCATATTCACTTCTTTTAATTTGTTCCCAATGGTTACAACTTAATATAAGTATAATGAATCCAGGAAATTGATATTGATGCAGTACCTATGTATAGTTACTGTGCCATTTTACCACATGGACGTTAATAGAACCACCACAGCCACCAAGATACAGATCCAGCCCATCACCACCAAGTCTTACTCATAGTCATGACTTCATAGTCACACCTACCTTCTATCCTTCCACTGTCCTTAGCACCTGGCAACTAACTACTAACTCCCTTTCCATAATTTGGTTATTTCAGGAACATTTCATAAAATAATAATGTACTTGTTGATCTTTTTAATGTCGAATGGATATGTTTAAGGGGGAAATTTAAACATGTCAGTTGTATAATTTTTATGGACAACTCATTCATTGATTTAAAAATATTTATTGAAAAACCACAATTTTCAAGTATATTTTACATGCTGAGCATAGAATAAAATAGAATCTTATGTTATAAAATGTTATTTTTACAGTTTGTTGTTAATAAAGAAATATACCAATAAAAAAGTAACATAATGCAAAAAACATGAAACGATAACATTTTCAAGATAAATACATTAAGAACATTGGAAAAATGAATATTTAAATTGGATTAACTGTGTAAGAATTTGTTGTATTCTGGTTGGACTCATTATGATTACCTCATAATGATTAGCTGTTTATTTTGTATAACATCTTACATGATCTGTTTTGTTGCCTATAAACAGAGAAACAGCCCAATATACTGCTGGGAAAGAATATAATTTAGCAATCAACATTCAAATTTATTTTAAATTACATTCTAGACATATAGAAATATTAAAAAGGAATTAAGAACTTTTCCCCATTAGAGTTTTAGTTAGAACCACTTCATTAAATGACAGCTTCAAAGTAAATAGTCAGGCAATTATGTATCTCTGCTAATCACACCGGCTGGTGAAATTTTTTTCCTTGCTTCTCATTTCCAGTTAGCTATATGTAATAATGTTATCTATAACATAATGGTTCTGACTGAAAAAACAAAACAAAACAAAACAAATAAATCTAATTGCCAATAACATCTAAAGCATTCTATTACAAAACAGCTTAATAACAACAAGATGAAAATTCATTCCAGTTTGATTTTACCTCTTATTACATTTCATTATTTACCCATTTTTAATAAGAGGAAATGCTAACATACACTAAGCTTTCATGCACATGTATGTGAAAATAAATGAATCACTTTGGGAAAGGCACTTGAGTGGACTCATTTTCACCTTTATGTGTGCATTTGTGTGTTTCACTTGTTAAAGTAATATCTATCTAGCTGAAGGAAAATATTTTTCACTTGAATTGTATCAAATATTAATATCAAATATTAATGCATTCTTTCACATTAGCCTGTTGATGGAAACATGAACCACCTTCTTATATGCAGTTTTAGATTATATAGTTAAACCATATGCATTTATTAATTTGTTAGTTAATAAGTATTCTTACACCCTACTATATACATGCATTGCTTAAATATTTTGGTAAATATTTTGTTTGCCCTCCAGAATATAGCTAATAGGCATACATATAAAAAATTTAACTCTAATATATATAGGTTTGTCTAGAAGGTATCAAGTCATGTGATATGAAAAATACAGACAATTATGGAGGAAGATACAAGATACAAGGAACATTGTACCTAGGACAACGACACCTCAGTCCCCTTCAAAGTGGGCACCATGGGACCCTACACAGTTCTCCCAATCACCATCAGCTGCCCTGTTGTATTTTCCCAAATCTCATGACAGGTCTGAAATTTATTCTATTTCAAGGTGATTTTAGTTTTACAAAAAGCTAAAAGTCATCAGATGCCAATTCTGGGCTATAGTGGTATGAGTCACCTGGGTGATTTGATGTTTCATCAAAAAGCACTGCACAAGATGCAGGGTTTCATCATTGTCATGATGAAGCTGCCAATCGCCAGTTGCTCACAGCTGCAGCCTTCTGAATCATTCAAACGGTTTCTGTGAAGGAATGTTCATGTTTAATGCAAAATTCGATGCAGGTTTGTTGTTCTATTCATTCAGTCATTTTGAATGTGATGGCCACACAGTACACATGCTCACTCAATAGCATCTACCATCCCTACTGACTAGTATAGTGAAACCATCATTGTTCATACATGCCCATTCCAGTCCACCCCTCCCAGCTCCCAGGTTACTTTGATCTTGTGCAAAACATTCTCATTTTCTCATTTTATTAACAATGGCTGGACTTTTTCCAGACAGGTCTTGTATAATAAATGCTAGGAAGATAGCCCTTTGATTTTTTAATCAAGCCAGAGTAAAATTGTTACTACTGTCAGTGGCCTAAAACAACAAAAATTATGGACTTGTGTTTTGTAAATCTGAAATCCAACCTTGTTTGGCAGAGTTGTATTGCTTTTTCTTGTGGTTCTAGAAGAGGATCTATTTTTTTTTTTTACATTTTTCAGCTACTAGAGGTCACCCACATTCCAAGTCTTGTGACCCTGTTCCTCTGTCTTCAAAACCAACAACGCTGCATCTTTTTATTTTTTCATAGTCTCATCATCCTCTCAGACAACAGCTGGGGAAGGTTCTCTGCTTTTAAGAACCCATGTGATTATATTGGGCCCGACTGGTTAATCCAGAATACTCTCAACTCAAAGCCCTTAATCTTGATTATATTGTCAGAGTCCCTTTGCCCAGTGATGTAACATTCACAGATTTCAAAGGATATTACTGTCTGTGGATGGCTGTTATTGCACCTAATCTCAAACTGCTAGTTAAATGCATTACAGCAGCATATTTTATGTAGTGCATATTGCTTCCAAAATCTAAAACTCACCGAGCATCATCTCTTTCTGAGTTGGAGATACTCACTTTGGAGTTAATATATGGTCATTCTTCAGTTTCATTGACTTCTAGAACAACGTGAAAATAACAGATTTCTAAGTTTTTATGAGGTCTATCTCTTCCTTCTGGCATGCATAAGTTTTGTCAACATATTTAAGGTGTTTGATGCTTCCTGCTCACTGGGTCTGAACAGGATGAAGTCATAAATGTAGTGGGCCAGTATAATGTCCTGTGGGATGGTGTGTGATCAACTGTCCTGAGTATTAGATTATGACAGATAATTGGGAACTTGAAATGCTCCTTGAGTAAAAGAATCAAGTTTTATTACTGCCTTTGCCAGGTGATGTTTACTAATCGCTACTGGGGTGAAGAGGCACTTTCTGGATCCAAATTTGCACACTTAATGAGAATGGATATGTTAATTTGCTCTAGCAAAAAGATCACATTTGGAGCATCAGTTGCAATTAATGTCTCTATCAACCTTTATTTAAAGTAGTTAATGCTATTTTCTAAAGAGGCACACTAAAGAGGCAAATATATAATAATGTTTCTTTACATAATCTGATATTTCCCTAGTTTCAAAGCAATAAAATTAGAACCATAGTGAAAGATAGGACCAATGATGTGGCTCTGAAGTTATTTATTTTTATCAAAATTATAAAAACAAATATAACAGTATGTTTCTGGGTAAAAAACAGATAAATGATACTTTGAAAGACTTGGAGAAGATAGGTCAACAGCTCATCCGGTCCAACTGATGCATTTAAGCTAAATCTATGTCACATCACTTTTGTAAATCCTTCTTCCTACTGGTGGACCATAGAGGCATTCTGAATCCACAGGAAATGGTATCAGTTCAGATTCAATCACAGATTCTTCTGTACACAGTGACCCTGGCAAATGTCTACAGGTCCTTTTGGGAAAGGTTAGGAAGATGATTTATTTGTTTGTTTGTTTATTTGTTTATTTATTATGTACATTTTATTGATTATGCTATTACAGTTGTCCCAATTTCTTTTCCCTTTGCCCCTCACCACCCAGGTCCCCCTTCTCTCCCGCAACCCCACCCCATTAGTTCACGTCTATGGGTTGTGCATGTAAATTCCCTGATTTCACCCTCTTCTATGTTATTCTTAACTCCCCTCCATCTGTCTTGTACCCACCAACTATGTTTCCTAATCCCTGCACCATTTCCCCATTTCTTCCCCTTCCCCCTCCTGGCTGATAACCCTCCCAGTAATCTCTGTGCCTATGATTCTGATCCTATTCTGGTTATTTGTTTGTTTTATTTTTGTTTTTATTTTTTTAGATCCTGTTGTTGATAGTTGTGAATTTGTTGTCATTTCAATGTCCATAGTTTTTATCTTTTTTCTTAAGTAACTCTCTTCAACATTTCCTATAATAATAATAACTTGATGATGATGAACTCCTTTAGCTTTACCTTTGCTAGGAAACACTTTATCTGCCCTTCCTTTCTAAGTGATAGCCTTGCTGAATAGAGTAATTTTGTTTGTAGGTCCTTGCTTTTCATCACTTTGAATACTTCTTGCAAGTCCTTTCTTGCCTACAAAATTTTTTTTTGAGAAATCAGCTGCTAGTCTTATAGGAACCCCTTTGTGGGTAACTTGTTTTCTCTTGCTGCTTTTAAGATTTTCTTTATCTTTAAATACTGGCATTTTAATTATGATGTGTTTTGATGTGGTCCTCTTTGGGTCTAGCTTGTTTGTGACTTTCTTCTGTGCTTCCTGGACTTGTATGTCTATTTTCTTTGCCCAGTTTGGGGTTTTCCTTCATTATTTTTTCACACAAGTTTTCAGTTTTTTGCTTTTCCTCTTTTCCTTCTGGCACCCCTATGATTCGGATGTTAGCATGTTTAAAGTCATCCTAGAGGTTCCCAAGCCTCTACTCATTTTTTCCAATTCTTGTTTCCTCATTATGTACTACTGATTGGCTGTTTATTCCTTTCTTACGTTCCAAAACATTGATCCGACACCAGGTTTCCTTTCCTTCACCATTGATTTTGTGTGGATTTTCCTTTGTTTTACTTAGTTTAGTCTTCACTTCTTCCTTTCTGCATCTGCCACACTCAAGCATATCTGTCAAGTCTGTGAGCATCTTTATCACCCGCACTTTAAACTCTTCCTCTGTTAGGTTAGCTATCTCCTCATCACTTAGTTCTCCCACTTGAACCTTGGTCTGTTTCATTTCCTTTTTGGGGCCAGACTTCTCTGTTTGCTCAACTTGTTTGGCTCCTATGTTTGCCACATGTCTTAGGTAGAGCTGTCATACCTGCTATGTTGTAAAGGGTGGAGCCTTTGGTATTTGTCAATGCAGGGCAACCCATCTCACTATGTTGTGTTGCTGTATGTGGGGGAGGGGTCTGAGAGGGAACAATGCTACTTACTCAGCACTCATCTCTTTTCCAAGCATTTCTCCTACTTCCCATGTGGGCTGGCACCTCTCTAGCTGTTGCCCTGGCTGTGGTTCCCAGAGTGGGTGGGTCTGTGGATGTTCCAGGGTTATGGGGGACTCTAAGCAAACAGACTTTGCTGAGAGACTGGCATTTTCTTCCTCTGCCCCAACCCCCACTGGTTTTCACAGTCAGAAGCAATGAGGCTTTATTTTCCTCCCAGTGCTGGAACCATGAGCCTTGCAATCTAGTTTGGTGTTGGGAGCACTCTCCAGTTGTCCCTACTTTTTTTTAATGTGTGACTGCACTTTCCTCTGGTCCGCCACAGCCACTGTTTCACCACAGCCACCATCTGGCTGCAGCTGCCATGCTGCCACACAGCTTTCTCTCCGCCCCAGCTCCGCCCCTCCCTCCTGTCTGGATGAGGATTTCTTCTTTATAACTTTGTTGGACTTCAATGCAGCTCAACTTTCTGGAATTTCTGGTCGTCTCTATTTTTGAGGTAGTAGTAGTTCTTCTTAGTTGTGGAGAGAGAAGCAGCATGTCTACCTATGCCTTCATCTTGGTCAGAAGTCCAGGAGGATGGTTTATAATAAAAATTTTTGCTAGATTTTCTGAGTCTTTCATTCAAGGAGCTTTAAATGTGTGAACTGTCTGAGGTCTAGAATCTAAGTGAGAAGATGAGAACTTCCATTTTAATAGTGCAGATTAGGTCCCTCTTTACAAGACTTAAAGTTTATTATTATTATTAAGTTATTCGGTAGATTGTGTCATGATGGTTTGGCCATCATGATCCCTGTAGGTCAAAGATCCCTGTAGGTGAAGGCATTTAACTACCACTACTGTGCCAGCTCTATGACCCATTTTTTCAACATTATCTTGGACATTTAAATGCGGCCACTCTTGAACCTCATCCCTGACAGAGTCAGAGAATCCATTCTGATAGTATCATCTCAGGGTTCTAGACATACAACAAGCACAGCAAGTATGAAAGTTTTCCTGGATTCACTGTATCAATGCTTTTATCTTGCAATATATTGGTGAAAATAGTCCTCTGGGTCTTCCTAGGAGCCATAGTTTGAGAACACACCCACTCCCACATCCCCATCTCCAAAAACCGTGGGGTCCTTTCTTTTACATATACTAATACATTTTTGACATTTGAACTTTCATGTAGGACACTGTTGAGTTGAGACAATAGTCAGTCACCCGAATAATTGTTGGAGCCTCTTCTTGAGTTAATTCAATAGAACCGGACAATTATACCTTCAAACTTACCCCAAACCAGTAATATAAATTTTCATCTCTATCCATTTCTAAGTATATCTGCCATGATTTTGTCAATAAAAGTTAGTAAAATTTTGTGGTTATTTTAGAGTATAATATATTTCCCTATGGGAGATTGTGTGTGTTTAATCCTGAAACATGTTCTAATTATGGTTCTGGAGAAAACAAGAGATAAGGGGTAGGCTTTCAAGAGATGAGTTAAGAAAGGGTTTGTCCTTTCCACTCAAGGGAAAAAAGCTGCTTCCCCCAGGAATAGCATTGGAACTCAGAGTTGTAAGATTCTAAGTTAACCAAAATTTTCATTACTCATTTTTTTTTTTGGTTCTGATTGAATTTTTAAAGTACTAAAAGTTTTCAAGTTGAATTTCTATTAATGCTCTGAATCCAATTTACATTATAATGTTTCAAACCCATAGAATTAAAATGTCAAACCCTGGTTTTTGTCTATATCAGTCATCTTGTCTTTTATAGCAAAAAGATTATTTTAGGTTAGTCATTGAAATGTTCCAGTTTTTTGCTTATAACTTGAACTGAGAACATAAAGCCCTGAACTCATCATTTTCTTTATGTCATCTTTCAATGTAGCCAGAAGTAACTGGTCCATACAGAGTGCTTGCAATCATCACTTATACGCCAATGGCCACTTTGTCTAAATGATCTGTATGACCAACATCCCATTTTCTCCTGGAGATGAGGTCATCACTACCTTCAAACAGAATCAACATAGATAATTACTCCCAGATTCCCATTTTTGAGGGATTGTTTTTTGGAACTACTCCTAGGCAAGGAAAACTAGTACATTAATCAGAGTTCAGTCAGGGAAACAGAAATCAACCTGTATATTTCAAAGAGAAAAAGACTTAATACAAAAACAACTGCTTGCAGTATTTTAGGAGAGGACAGAAAAATAAATGCAAACATTAGGGAGGCTGTCTAGAAATGATAAGAAGCAACAACCTAGTACTGAAATTGCACGTGTGAGACAGGACACTTAGAGTGGACTTTAAGAAGCTGAATGAAAATGCTGCCATCACTCCATTAGTCTTCACTGCAAACACCATGTTGGAGGCAGAATGAATTATCTTTTCCTTCTTCAGAACCTTTTGTGAGTACTTACTATAAGCTTGGGAAAATACAGTTCATGCTATGCAGTACAGGGGAAATGACAGAAGGAGAAGAGGTATCTTTGATACTGAGTACCAAAAGATAATAACCAACATGTGCCCTTGTCAGGGACACCCTAAGCCAATCCTACCATCTCATTCTTATATTTCTGCTGTAGTATCTTAGCAAAAATCTCTCTTGACCATCCATAACTTATTTCTATAATAATGGAACCTTATCTTTTCACCTTATTTTGAATTCTCTGATTACCTTTCACTGCAATTGGAATAAAATCCAAACCCTTACATGTATATCTGATTCTTGCCTGTGTCTCTGACCCTGAAAATTATCACTTAATAAAAGATTTTATTTACTTAATTTTAGAGAGAGGGGACAGTTGGGAGAGAGGGAGAGAAACATCAATGTGAGATAGAAACTTGGATCAATTGCCTCTCAAGCACGCTCCAACTGGGGACCTGGCTGTAACCTAGGTATGTGTCCTGACTGGGAATTGAACAGGATGGAGAACTTATGGTTTGCAGGTAGGCACTCAATCCACTGAGCCACATCAGCAAGGGCAGAAGACTGCCATTTTTTGCCTTATTGTCTCTACTTCTCTCTTTCCAAAGATAGCTTCTTAGTGTTTCTCTTCAGAGTTTGTCCCTGCCTCTTGTTTGCATTTGTAGTTCCTTCAGTTTGGAATGATCTTTCCTCAAATATTTCTGTATCTCTTTCTCTCTGTCTGTCTCTCTCTAATCCTGTTCATCATTTAGATTTCAGATGTACGATGGAGGAGAAAAAGGATAATGAGGAGGAGGGAGAAAAGAAAGTGTTAGAGAGATAATTTTTAAAGTATGAAATATAATTAACAGACAAGCAGAATAGAATATATTCATTTGCTGTTAGCAGCAAAATGTCTTTAAACTCCAGAACTGTGTAGATGTTTGAAGGTCTATAATATAGCCCATTATTTCTCAAGTCTGATTCCTCCATTCTTTTCCTAGAAAAATTAATTTTCTGCTTCTCACACCTGCACTATTATAGATGGGACCCTAGCATCTGCAGTTTTAATAAGCCAATGAGATGATTCTTACATAGGCTATGCTTTTGGGGTTTTTTTTTTTGTATTTTACTTACTTTGTGAAGTATATATTTTTGGAGCTCCTGTGCTAAAAATTATAGCAATATTTCTATAAGAAAAAATGTAAATGTCAGCCTATTACCAAGACTATCCCACGAGTGAAGTAAAATTGACCACTAGTGAGAATTTAATCGTATCTTGTTTTAAAGCCTGAACAAAAAAATATATCATCTAAACACAAACTTCTAGTAACTCAGTAAAGTGGGCCTTGCTTATAGACTTGGAAACTAGTACCCTGTAATTGTTCTAATGTTGGACAATTTATAGCTTATTTTCTTCTTTTGATAGGACTTCCATCTCACAAAAACAGGAAACAACTAAACTTTGAATAAAAAGACATGTGACATCCCCAAGAATTTCTGCAAGGCTCAATGACATCATGACTGTAATCTAGAAATAGGCAGTTCCTTTAAGATCTTAGACCTTCATTTGAGGGTATAGACTAAGCTTTTGTTCTCCATTACAGGATGGATGCTCCAAGGATCTTGTCTGGACTTTGTAATGTACTCACTCCAAATAGCACTTGAGGGAAAACTGAAGCTGTCCTACTTCAGGTACATCCTAAGAAGATAATAATGTTGGAAAAAAATAAAATAAAAGGCAGCAGGAAAAGAGAAACAGCAAATACCAGATGGACTGACTCCATAAGAGAAGCCATAGGCATGAGTCACAGGAACTGAACAGGGCTGTTGAAGACAGGGCATTGAGGATGTCACTCACTTATAAGGTCATCAAGAGTTGGAGCTGACTCAATGGCATATAACACACACACACACACACACACACACACGTGTGTGATAGCACTGATGAGATAGAAATAACTTGAGTTGGGAAAATTTTTCTTTAACCCTGAATGAAATAATTTGACTACTGATCACACTTCAGACTTCAAGAAATTAATATTCTTTTCCATTATTTTTGAGAATTCCTGGAGATTGTGCTTATGTGTCTTGGAGGTTATTTGCTAGCCTTTGTGCCAAATTCCTGGTCTTGGCTGGCTTCTCCCTAATTGTTTTGGCTGTCTCTTTCTACCTCCACATATTTCTTTAGCCTTTCTGATTGGCTTCCCCTCAAAATGTAAATGTAGGCTTATTCCCTAAAGCAAGGGGAGAGACACCATCACTAAGTTAGTAGTTAATAAATCTGTATTAAAGATTTGGAGAAGGTTGGGGTTTAAAAAATTTAGCAAAAAATAGGAAATTGTACTTTCTACACTTATTAATCATACAAGTCTCAGGGAATGTTTAAATAATAGCCATGTCTTTCCTTTGGGCTTAATTTCTATCTATGTTGTTGGGACCTATTCTCTTTTTACTAAGTCTTTTTTCCTACTTATTCTTCTCTTCTTTCTCTATCCCTCATCATTCTATCTGCTCTCCATGTTCCACAACTTCCACACCCAGCAAAATTGCAAAGGAACCCTGTAACTAGCTCTCATTCCTAATATATAATTATTTTCTCTAGGGTTATTACCCATTTAAAGCTAAGAGTATTTTATGTAAAGATAATTTTTCTGCATCAGTAAGAACAAATATTAACTTTATTATACACAGCATATAAAATTGTTTCTCTATGTTTTCTCATTCAAATCCTGCCCAAGTCTTGCATTTCATAATGAAAAGTAATTTACTTACTTATATTTTATTGAGTTAACAGGGGTGACATTGATTAATAAAGTTATATAGGTTTCAGGTATGCAATTCTCAGTGAGCCACCAGTATAATTGTGTTCTGTGTTTACCACCTTAAGTCAAGTCTCCTTCCGTCACTATTTATTCCCTATTCACCCTCTCCTACCTCCCCTCTCCTTTCCACTGGTAATGGCCATACTGTTGTCTGTGGTGAGTCTGTCTATTTTCTTTTTTCTTTTCTTAATCCTTTCACCATACCCACCCAGCCTCCAACCTGCTCCCTTCTGATAACTATCAGCCTGTTCTCTGTATCCATGAGTCTGTCTTCACTTTGTTAGTTTATTTTGTTCATTAGATTTCACATGTAAGTTAAATCACATGGTACTTGTCTTTCCCTGACGTCTTTTTTCTGTTGCAAAAAGTAAGACTTCCCTCTTCTTTTTCTCCTCCTCCTCCCTCTCCCTCTCCCCTTCCTCTTCCCTCTCCCTCCCATTCTTTTGCTTCTTCTTCTTCTTCTTTTTCTTTTATGGCTGAATAATATCCCATTGTGTAAATGTACCATAAACATTTTTATCCACTTATCTACTGATGGACACTTGGGCTGCTTTTAAATCTTGGCTATTGTAATAATGTTGCAATGAACATAGGGTATGTGTATTCTTTTGAATTAGTGTTTAAAATTTTTTCAGATATTTACCCAAAAGTCAAATCACCATGTCATATGGCAATCCTATTTTAAATTTTTTGAGGAGACCCTATACTGTTTTCCATAGTGGCTGCACCAGTCTGCATTCCCACCAACAGTGCATGAGGGTTCCCTTTTTCTTTACATTCTGTCCAGTACTTGTTTGCTGATTTGTTGATGATAACCATTCTGACCAGTATGAAAAATAACAGTTTTTTAAAGGAAAGAAGCCATTTTCTACTTAAGAAGAATTGTGAAGTCTCCCAAATACAAAACATCTTTAATCCTTTTCTTTCTTTTAAAATAGCAATATTTCCATATGGCCACAAATGAATAGGGAATGTTTTCTTTCAACTCAGAATACACAGGGATAAGGTAGTGAAAATGACATAGAAAAGTGAACACAACATTTTTAGAGATCTAGAGTTTGGATTTCTTTAACATACTTTCATAACTCAGAAGAATTCTCAACATTGCCTGCTCATTAGAATTATCTGGTAGGCTTTAAAAAGATCCCAATACTTAGACCCCAACTAGACCTATTAAATAAGAAGCTTTTGGAGTGGAACCCTGGCATCAGTAGCTTTAAAAGCTTTCCTAGATGAAAACAACATGTGGTCAAAATTCAGAACGACTAATCTAAAGAAAATGAAAATATCTGCAACCATGGCTAGTTAGTGACCAAGGTTACCTTGTCAAGAGCACTTTATAAAAGTAATTGGTGGGAAGAAGAGGAAGTCAGAGGATTTTGCCCATTCATGTTATATAGAAAGAGTAGAAGTTATTTCTTAAAGAATATCTACTCTTTCATGGAGTTTATAATATAAATAATTAAGAATTAAGCAAGTCAATATAGTCAATAGTGTATGGTAAAAGTTTGGGCTGGATGAGCTGTAGGTAGCTGAACTATGTCAACCTTATCAAAGCATATGAATAATATCCTATGGCTTTTCAATTTTTCTGAGGAGGAAGTTAAAACCATCTGACCTTAGATATCATCTCAGAAAGAGGCCATCTACATTAACTTGCCTTTGTTTTGTAATAATATGGAAATAAAAAAAAAATTTATAAGGAGGAATTTATTTTTAAAGATTATTTATTTATTATTTTTAGAGAGAGGGGTAGGGAGAGAGGCAGAGAGGGAGAGAGACATATCAATGTATGGTTGCCTTTCACCTGCCTCCAGCTACAGAGCTGGCTGGAGACCTGGCTTGCAACCTGGTTATGTGCCCTGGCTAGAAATCGAACCAGTGACCCTTGGGATCACAGGCTAGTGCCTTATCCACTGTGCCACCAGCCAGGGTAGAGTTTTAACATAGAAATTAGCTTCTATGATACTATAATTTAGTGATTCCCAACCCAGGCCTCAGAACAGCACGCGTCCAAGGTGCTGGCCTGGAGCCCAGGGAAGCTCCCTGAGCTCTGCACCTTGCCTCTGCCCCAGACCCACTGACTACAGCAGGAGGAGTGGAGTCTGAGGCCCACCTCCTGACCCTACCTGCAAGCTTGCCTGAGCTCCTGTGCCCCTGTCCCTACAAAAATTGTCTTTCTAAACAGGTAGGTCCCCAGTGCCAAAAACATTGGGGATGATGAGTCAACATTCTCACTTTACAGATGAACAAAGTAACTTTACCCATATCCATACAGCAAGTTAGAAATAAAATTGGTTATTAGAAGTAATCAGATTTGTTGTCTCAGGTATACAACTATACAGAAACTTCATTTCTTTAATAAGACCTTTCTCCTTTCTTTCTTTTTGATTCAAACTGGCCTCATCCAGCACTGCCTCACCCACCTTTCTCTCCCTTGCACATCCGTTCCTTAATAGGTGAGTCTTCAGGACACTAAGGTCCCAGTCAGCGTCAACTGACCTTAGGAAAAAAGCCTCAGGTTTGTTGATACCACAGATACAGTAACAGTGTAACTTGAGATAACATCTAGGCCTCAGTTGTGTTTCAGCTCTAGGCTTAGAGAAATGGGAGGACCCTTCGCTCTTGGGAAATCAGACAAAGCAAGATGCCATGGCTGAGGTCAGGCAAGACCAGATGCAACATGAACTACACCCTACCTTAGAACTGACCAATAAATAGAGCCCACCACTCTAACTCCACCATGATTAATGATTTGTCCCCTGTATAACCCATTCCCTAGGAGCCATGGGGAGCCAAGTCTTAGAACCTGCAACTCTGGGTTTGGCATCATTTCCATAAAAATAAACCTTTACTTTCCTGGCTGCAAACTCCAGTTAGCAGTTGATTGTGCTTTGATGCATGAAGGCAAACAAAACCCTTTACTTTACTTCAGTAACATCAATGTTCTATAACACATTCCTTCACTTTGAAGTTTTTTTCTCTTTTTAAGTATACTTTTTCCCTTTTTAAAACTTTTATGGATATTTAGTGAGTTCATATTGAAGTCCTCGATTGAAAGTTATCTCTTTCAGTCATGGGTTAATAACTTCCCACTGTGATTATTATGTAGAAATACAAAAAACCTCTTTGCCTTACTACCTGATTGAAAAAGTATTAATTAAATCATTAGAAAGCAGATTTACTCTCAGGTTTTATTGTAAATATGAAATGAAAAATAATGTTAAAGAGGGAAAGGATATGTTGAGCCAATTATTACTGTATTCAATTTTCTTGTTAGTCTATATTTATTTCAGGACTAAGATGGTCCTAAGATGGAAGTTTTTGTTCAATATCCACAAATGGTAGAATCAGTAATACCTATGGGGTTGGGCTTAGAATGAATGAACATTTTCTTTTATTTTTTTACTTTTTCTTTTTGAGGGTATTCTGGGAGCAGATGGTGAAGTGATCATAAAAAGTGTTGTTCACCACTTCTAACTGATCAAAAAAGAAGTGGAATTGTGAGAGAGGTTAAACAATACAGAAAAGAAAGTAAAAGGTAGCTTGTGACAGTAGAAGATGGTGATTATCTTCTGTAGCGTTGCTTGGGCTTAATCATGTTGGGTTTTGATAGAGTTTGCCACTTACTAACTGCAACTTAAAACAAATTGCTTACCCTCTTTTTAACTCAGTTTCCTCCCCCTCTATAAATAAATAAGAATAAACTAACCCCTATTTAAGGAGTTAACATGATGTTTAAATGAATTTATATCTTAAAGCATTTATCTCTTTCTATTTATCCATTGGTCTATCTAATGTACTTGCAAAGGTGCCTAGTAGAGCAATCAGTTAATTTATGGTTGTATAGAATGATGCAGGCTAGTTAGTAATATGAAGTGATCTTTTCCATATTGATAAAATCTTCATGATGTAGATACATACATAAATACAGTATGTATTGTATGTTAAATTTGTGATTAGATATGACAAATGCTATTGTTGATCATTTTGAGGTAGCCTGGTATTCAGGTTATAGCTTGGCATTTAAAGTGATATTGGCCCTGACTGGTGTGACTCAATTAATTGAGCACCAGTCTGTGAATCAAAGGTTCATTGGTTCAATTCCCGGTCAAGGCACATGACTGGGTTATGAGGCAAGTCCCCAGTTGGGGGCATGCAAGAGGCAACCACACATTGATGTTTCTCTCCCTCTCTTTATCCCTCCCTTCCCCTCTCTCTAAAAATAAATAAGTAAAATCTTAAATTCTGAATCTCCTTGGTTTCTCCCTTTTTCTTTCTCTGCCTCTTTCTGTCTCTCTGTCTCTTTCTTGAAAGAC
Organism: Noctilio leporinus; assembly: GCA_004026585.1. Lineage (NCBI taxonomy): Eukaryota > Metazoa > Chordata > Mammalia > Chiroptera > Noctilionidae > Noctilio > Noctilio leporinus. Next base: position 19,200 of record PVIW01005608.1, read on the forward strand.
CTTTACTTTGAGAGTGAAGAATACTTATGTGGAAATAAGATCTATTGTCAGGAAGCTATTTATCCAAGGAATCATATGAAATTAGATGCTAGAACCACTGGAGGTTTGCAAGTAAGAGGAAATTAGGGTTTCTGGTAGAACTTTGCTTCTCAATTGTGTATCACCCTAAGTTATAAATCTCGAACAATAAAAAAATAAAAAATACAGATATACAATCTGGAATAAAAATATAGCTTTTTCACAACCCTGAAAGCAGAGAAGACAATGGTATAGTGTGTTTCAATTTTGAAGGATAATAATTTTCTATCTAGAACACTATAGTCCACTACTATCAATTTCTAGAGTAGGAAAAAAATACTGAGATTTTAACTTGTGAAGACTTATCTCTTAGTTATTATTTCTCAGGAAGCTACCATAGGAAATGTTGTACTAAAACAAGGGGATGAACCAAGAACTAGAAAGCTATGAAATATAGAAAACAGGAAATACAGGAGAAAGTAAAAGGAACCTCTAAGATTTTGAAAAGAGATGAAAACCCAGCATGGAAGCCAATCATTCTCCAAGAAGCAGAAACTGAAAAAATATCTAATACATTGAACTTCAGGGAATATAAATATTGTATAAGAAATTAATGTTCCATTCCAAATTAATAAGTAACAACATATATTTATTTTTTAGGCCTTTAGAGAAAAATGCCAAAAAACTGGTAGAAGAATTAAAAATGGTTGGAGATAAGAAATGATGAGGTAGATGCCAGGATAGCATGAGTTTATGTGTATATCTGAGCTACAAGCTTGGTATGTAGAACTATTTGACTATTTAATACATGTAAAATTTATGTGTGCATGTATAACTTGGTTAAAAATATAAATTTGAAAAACAAATGAAAGTAGCAGATGGCTATTGAAACAATCCAGGCAAAGCATCTTGGTGGCTTAGACTAGAGTATAGCAGAGATGGTAGAGAATGGGTGAATTTGATATAGAAGATGAAGGATATTACCTTGTCAAGGATAACTTCTAGGTTTCTTCATGAGCAACAAGGTGATAAACACCACTGGAGGAAAATTAGTTAGAAAGGAGACTTATAAGTTCTCTTTCATAAATACTTAATTGGAAACAACATAGATATGTAAGATAATATATTTCTCATATTTTAAGAGTTTTGTGGTTTCCAGTCTTACATTTCACTCTTTAATTTATTTTGAGTTCATTCTTCTATATTGTATAAGAAACTAACCTAGTTTCATTTTAGAATACAAAATTAATATTCAAAAATGGTGTTACATTTTTAGACTACATTTTATCTCAACTCTGATCTTTTTATTCCCTTCCTTATACTCACATTAGGCTTTGTTTTGTTTTGTTTTGTTTTTTTTTCTAGTTCCTTTATGTGTAAAGTTTAAGTGTTTATTTCAATTTTTTGTTTGTTTATGTCTTGAGATAGGCTTGTATTGCTATTAATTTTCCTCTTAGGACTGCCTTTGCTGTGTCCCATAGATTTGGGGCTGTGTGCTTTCATTTTCATTTGTTTCAACAAATATTTCAAAAATTTATATGGAACCATAAAAGGCCTTGCATAGAACAGTGATCTTGAGAAAGAAGAGCAAAAAAATTAAAAATGTATCTGCCTTTTGACCCAATAATCCTAGTTCTGGGAATATATCTAAATAAACCCAAAACACTAATTCAAAAGGACATCAGCACCTCTATATTTATTCACAATTGCCAAGATATAGAAGCAGCCCAAGTGTCTATCAGTAGATGTGTGGATAAAACAACTATAGGACATTTACACAATGGAATACTACTTGGCCATTAAAAAGAAGAAAATTTCACCCTTTGTGACAGCATAGATGGACCTGGAGAATATTATGCTTGGTGAAAGAAGCCAGTCAGAGAAAGACAAATAACACATGATTTCACTTATATGTGGAATCTAATAAACAAACTGAAATAATGAGCAAAATAGAGGCAGAGTCATAGATAGAGAGCAGGATGATGGCATTGGGGGATGGAGGTTAAGGAGTAGAGAGACTAAGCAAGAAAGAAAAGGGACTCATGGACATGGACCACAGTGTGGTGACTGAAGTGGGGAGGAGGCTATAAGGAGGTTAAATTGTCATGGGAAATACAATAAAATTTTAAAATAATGAAAACATGTATATTTTGCAGCTTTAAAATGAAATGCTCTAAAAATATCAACTAAATCTATCTGGTTTAATGTGTCACTTAAGACAACTGTTTTATTTTTTTATTTTGTTTATGAAGAATCTATCCATTAATGTCAATATGTGTAAAATCTCATACGATGACTGTATTACTGTTGATATCTCCTTTTATATCCATCAAAATTTGCTCCATGTATTTAGGTGCTTTTGTGGTGAGTGCATAAATATTTACACAGGTTATATATTGTTGAATTGATTTTTTGTCATTATGTAATGTTCTTTTTCTCCCATATTATGGCCTTTGTTTTAAAGTTTATTTTGTGTAATATAAGTAATGCTACCTAAGCTTATTTTGTTTTCATTTCTATAAAATATCTTTTTCCATCCCTTTACTTTCAATTTGTTTGTGTTTTTCTATCTGAGGTGAGTCTCTTATAAACAGAGTATATAGGGATCTTTTCTTATCCATTCAACTACTCTGTCTTTTGATTATAGCCTTTAATCCATTTACATTTCAAGTGACTATTGATTGGTATGGAATATTGCCATTTTATTATATGTATATTTATGTTCCTCTGTTTTATATTTTTTTCCTTTTTCTTCTTAAAGAAGTTCCTTTAGCATGTTTTATAATACAGTTATGGTGGTGATGAACTCCTTTAGGTTTTTGTTTTGTTTTGGTATGGGAAGCTTTTTATTTCTCCTTCAATTTTAAATAATAGACTTTCTGAGCAGAGTAGTGTCAGGATGGTGGGGAGGGGCTGGTCCCCCATTCCTCTCTGTATATGGCTGGCCCTTCTGCTGGAGTCTGCCAACTAGGTAGCCTGGAAGCTAATCTTATCCCAAAGCCCTGGAACACTGAGCCCCAAGAATAGCCCTGAGCCGACAGGTGTCATCTTTGAGTATACTGCTTCTTTGTTCTAATATGTATAGAGCCTCCTTTGTTCCAATGTGTATATAAGTTGCCCTTACCATAAGCTAAGCACGTTGCTGATGTATAGGGTTGGACAAACTGCATGGAATGCCGACACCCCTCCAAGCTGCCATGCTGCATAAAAAGAAGCATGGGTGCTGGGATGCCTAGACTCTCCATGGCTGTTAACCTAAATTCAGCTTTGATAAGGGTGGGATAACCATGTGTGGGGACACCGACACCCTAGTTGCCTGTCCTGTGCGGTCATAAACCTGCTGCCTGCAATAAAGCATGTCAAATCTCCTGAGGGCTCCACTCAAGTCTGTCACCAGACCAGAGGCCCGTCCACTCTCAGAATCTACTGGTCCAAAGCTCAAAGTTCTAGGACCTGAGAAGTAGTTTTGGTTTATCACTTTGAATATTTTGTGCCATTCCCTTCTGGCCTGGAAAGTTACTGTTAAGAAATCAGTTGAGAGTCTTATGGGGAGCTTTTTCATATGTAACTGTATTTTTCTTGCTGATTTTGAAATACTTTCTTTTTCTGTAACCTTGACCATTTTAATTATGATGTCTTGGTATGGGTCTCTTTAGGTTCATCTTTTTGGGACCCTGCACTTCATGGATTTATGCATCTTTTCCCTTCACCAGGCTTGGGAAATTTTCCATTATTATTTCTTCAAATAGGTTCTCAATCTTTTGCTCTCTTTCTTTTCTTTATGATACCCAGTGATACAGATGTTGTTTCTGTTTGATGTTCCAGAGTTCCCTAAAACTATATTTGTTTTATTTTTGTTGGTCTGAAATTATGTTTTATGCTATCTTGTCTCTCAAATATGTGATTCAATCCTTTGCTTTGTCTAATCATATATTGATTCTTTCTAGTGTAGGCTTCATTCCAGATATTGTATCCTTCATTTCTGACTGTTTCTTTATTTATGGTTTCTTTGTCCTTTTTTATACTGTTGAAGTTCTCACTAAGTTTCTTAAGCATCAGTATAACCATTGTTTTAAACTCTGTATCTGGTAATTTGCTTGCCACCATTTTATTTAGTTCTTTCTCTGAAAATTTCTTTTGTTCTTTCATTAAGGACATGTTTCTTATTTCCCTATTTTGGCTGCCTCTCTGTTTTTGTTCTATGTATTAGGTAGATCTGCTCTGTCTCCTAGTCTCAGTAGGGTGGCCTTATGTAATAGGTGTTATGTGGCAGTCTCCCTGAAATCCAGAGCTACATGTATCAGGAATGTCCCTTGTGTGAGTTGTGTGTGCTCTTCTGTTGCAGTTGAGTTGTGATTAATTTCAGCACATCTGTTGGTCGCATTGACCTTCTTTATGGCTGAGTGTGAGGACTGGCCTTGGCCACAGTGTACAAGATACTGTGCAATGCTTAACTCCACAAACTGGAATTTGGCCCAGCAGGGTCTGGTGCCTACTGAGACCTCCCTTTGAATGTGCTGCTTACAGAGCAAATCAGGAGGTGCTCTCTTATAGTCTGAAGCCAGCCACTTGGTGTGTTGGTTCTGGGGTTTCTTGAGAGAGACTCCAATGGAGGTCATGTCAGATATTGCCTGTATCCAGCCCTGGGCCATCTATTAGGAGCTACAAAGCAATCAGTGTTTGGCAGGTACTTGTGTTGGGCCTGGGTGCATGTGGGAGCAGGGCAGCACAGTGAAGACTAACTAGGCCTGGGGCAGGGCAGCAAAAGGCCTAAGGCACCTTGAGGCTTGCTGTGCTTTCTGGCTGCCTATTATAATCAGTAACTGAAAAGCCTCATGGATTGTATGAGGCAGGTTCTCAGGGAGTCACCAGGTGAGAGCTAGTTGTGTTCACTAAATTAATAAAGATTAAAACTCAGCAGCAGTGTTGGGTCTGAGACCATGCAGCAAATGTCTCAGGGTACATTGAGGCCGGCTTCCACCCACCTGGGACCTGGGGATCATTGTGGTGGGGCAGAGTCTCATAGAGTCATCAGGTGGAGCTAGTAGAGTTCATCAGGTTTAACAGATTAAGATTAGGCCATGGAAGCAGGGTTTAACTCTATCTTCAGGGCTGTAGGAAGATGGCCCTTTCCCTCAATGACACCTCTTGGTTTTCTACTTGTGTGCCTGGGGCTAGTGTAACTCATCAGGCTAATGTTCAGAAGGAGGGGTCCTGAAACCAGAAAAGATGGCATCATTGGCATTGCAGAGAGGAGCTTAACACAGAGACATTGGCAGCTGTCCCTTCAGCCCTCTCCCCAAAGCCACACAACTTCAGTGTCCCTGTGTTTCTCTGGCACTCTCTGAGCTGTTACCTCTCTGACAAAGTCTGCAAGTGAGAGTTGTGTGCTGGCTTTAAAAAAATGCTTGGGTTTCCAGCAGCATTCTGTCTCACTTGGGTACATGGAATCCCTGCTGATTTTCAGAGCCAGATGTTATGTGGGATGGGCTCTTCTTTCTGGCACTGCTGCTCTGGGCTGGGGATCCCAGCATGGGGCTGAGATCCCTGTTCCTCTGTGTGGGGATCTCTGTAGACAAGATATCCTTCTAGATTCTCAACTGCCATATTTGGATGTGAGGCTACCCCTTTTCATGGCACTACCCTTTCGACCAGTCTTGGTGTGGCTTCTCTTAATTTTAAGACTTCAGCTCAGATGACTAATCAGGCTGATTGTTTTATAATTTACTTGCAATTTTGAAGTGTCCATAAAAGGAAGTAAATCCAGTTTCCACTTACTTTGCTTTCTTGAACTGAATTTCTATGTACAACTTTTGACTTGATGAGAAGTTGTTTTTAAAGTAACTGTGAAGTTCCATTAGATTTGACAAAATTGTGATTAACTGGTGATTTTCTAGTTTATAGTCAGTGGAGTAATAGAAGCATTGATGAGACTGAAGAGTTGTTTAGTTGGAAACTGATTTCTCAATCTCTTGAGAAGTCTTAAATAATAATTAGTGAAAGCTTAGTATACACAGGGGTCATGGTAAATATTTGGTTTAAAATGAGAAGCAACAAAACCCTTTCATGTGAGATGTTTTCTCTTTTGAAATTGAAGATACATCACTTGTACTGTAGCTTTGTTTTTACTATACACACACATTCACATCTGGAAACATGATAATCAGTATCTAAATGAAAGATTTACAAAACACAGACATAAAGCTACATTTTCATGTATTTGAACAACTAAGTTTGCTTTGTTCATATTTCCTAATGAAATTTTTACTTAGCCGTATGACCCTGAATATAGTACAGTATGTGCAAATTTAAGAATTATAGAGAAATATATTTGGCATTATAAAATAAGATAGTACTTAAATTTCAGTATTTTACTATTTATTAGACCTCTAATTTATGCAACATTCTTTACCTTCAATTATGTTACTTTATTTGCATAATAATTCTGTAAATACAAAACACAACTTGATAAGAAACAAAATTAGAGAAAAGTTAAGTGGAACTTAGTTTTTTAATTTGTAAATGTCATTGAATACAAGTTTGTTTTGTAAGCCAACAAATGCAAGACCCACTATTATTAGGGTCTGGAAGCATTCAGGTCACGTTGCTTTCAGGATCATTTGAGATCCTTCTATTTGAATAGTCTTGGCCTGTGTTAAAGGTCTTTAGTCTTTCTCTGTGTACATTAGAAGAACTCTTAGCAACCTTGTGGTTGTAATATTTCTGAAACTCTTGGATCACTTTCAGTGAATATCAATTCAAACAACATGAAAAGGTTGATTTGCAACTTTGCATTTAGTACTAGACCAACACATGCCTTTCTGGTTCATTTCAATCCTTTTCTTATATCTTTTCCCTACACTACTTCCTTCTGCAATAACTGTCTAGGATCTTGAAGCAAGGGTAAACAACCTCAAAGAGTCATCCTTACATACTGTATCCTTTTTAATGGTTTGGAAGAACCTGGAATCCTATTTTTATTTGGAGCATTCCTGGAGATAATTTTACCCAGTTTTTCCAGCTGATTCAAGAGAGTCGAAGAGCCAGTCTTTTATTTGGGGACCTTATTTAACCAATGCCAAATTGAACTTTACCACTGTAGGCTTTGGATAAAGAAGATATAAAGAAAGAAGAAGAGGAAGAGGAAGAAGAAGAAGAAGAAGAAGAAGAAGAAGAAGAAGAAGAAGAAGAAGAAGAAGAAGAAGAAGAAGAATGGACACACAGCCAACCTTATCTGACTCAGTATAAAATTGAAGACTGGGTAATTTTCTGCTGAAAGCATTGTTGGAAGAAGAAAAAGCTATAACAGGGCGAGACCCCTTAAAACTGCTTCCCATAAGCCTTTATTTAAACATTCGCTAAGGGAAGGAATGGTGGTAGAATAGCAGAAGCAGCAAAGTGATAACAAAAGGCCAGATTAGCCATGACCTTTTTTTGACCTTGAACAAGTCACTTCTCTGGTCTGAGTTTTCATAATCAATAAAATGAGAATGTTCTACTAAGCGACCCCAGGGGATCTATTTAGTGCTTATATTCAAATATTCATTCCAACTCTCTAGACAAACCTTTGAGTTGAGCTCTGAATATCTTGTTGCTGATAATATTATTCATAGTAATTTCAATGACTCATTGATGTCAGCCAAAAGAACAGGTATTCAGAAACAGCTCTCTATGGTGTTCTAATACAAATCTTAACTTCTTTATTATTTTATTGAATGTTTGCCTAGATATGCAATAAGTTAGGAGAATGTTTTAAATTCTGTAATGAAATAGTTTCAATTACTTTCAATTACATATCTAATATGTTTAAAAGGTAAAGGACGTATAATCCCATCTTCTTAGTGTTACTTACTTTTCTATCAAATATCACTACATTTTAATAATAGAAATTTAAAAATATTAAAGTTTTAAGGGTGGGGGAACAATGTCACCAGGTTTTAGGATTAAACAGCAAAAAAAATGATTAAGTAAAACTATATTTTTAAAAATTGTATTACATGTCTATGAGAAGCAAAGGAACTTTTTTTATGAAACACAATATGCTATGCAAGACATAGTGGCTTACCTTACATAACAAATATTTTTAAATAGTGCTGTAATAAAAATTTGTATAAAGTGATTTTTTAAAACAAAGCCTAAATTAACAAGATGCATAGAATTGGTTTATGAAATTATTCAGATGTGTCTGTGTTTAACCTACACATTAGTGCAACATTCTTCCTTTGGGCACTTTAAAAAATGATAGAGTGCAGCTATCGAAACAAGTTACAGTTGCTCCACAACAGTCTCTGCTGAAAAGCTGTTGTCTTGAAAGGTCTCCTGCTGTGTTGGTAATAACAGTAGGATCTTAAACAGAGCTATTACCTCCACTCTATAAATCGCAATTGTTTTTAATCAAAGAACGTTAAAAAGAGCTAGTTGCCACTGAGGGATTGTTCAGGTTAAAAGGGGCTACTTTATGCAGTCAGGTTTAGAGTAGATACAGTCATTACCTTTTTTCAGGCAAAGATTTGGTTCATAAATCATGTTGGGGGAAAATCCATTAGTAAGGTCATAACAGAATAATTCTACATGCACAGAAGGAGGGAATACACACAAAGTCTCTAGCAAAATGAAGGTCCCATCACAGCACTTTTACCTTGTGCATGTGTTTCACCAAGTTCTATTCTGTCATACGGTCTTTGGAGTACATGGGAGGAAAAGAGTTCTGGGAGGGACGGACAGCCTATCTATCAACTCTACCATTGAAGACTACCAATAATTTTCAATTACTTGTCTTAAAATTTCAAAATATTTCACATCTTTATGTAATCATTATTGTTTGATTGGTGTCCATGAATTATAAAAACACATAAGGCTAAAGATCTATCATAAATTCAGAGAAGCTTAAAAAGCTACTTTAAACCATAGCAGTATTTATATACTAAAATATTGTAGCTATATGTTTGAGATATTTCTGTGAAACATAATTTATTCCATCTCAAGGTAATTCCTTGTACATTTGTGGATTTGCAGATATCAGGGTGGCATTGTTCATTTAAAACTGTCTGCACTGTGACAGACTCAGCGATGACAATCCTGTTTGTTTAAAGCTGTGAACTATGAAGCATATCAAACAGAGGCAGCGATGATTTAGGTGAGTCATTCTAACAGCAGATAATGATTATGTCAATTATGAAAGCAGCTATTTAAAGATGTCACCAATATTGTGGGTGATGCACACTTTTTGGCTCAGTAGCTATAGGACCACCCCTTTTCTCTGGTGAAAGAAAATATCTAATAATGCAGCACATAAAACAGGGCATTTTTAAGGTCCCTCGTCAGAGGCACTCGAAAGGTAACCACACATTGATGTCTCTCTCCCTCTCTTCCTCCCTCCCTTCCCCTCTCTCTATAAATAATAATTAAAATCTTTTTTTAAAAAAGGTATATTTTGTAGCTACTCAACTCTGCTATAACTTCAAGAGTTAATCATACATTTTGTACTTTTCTATTTTTGAAATGTGACTCAGGAGCTATCTCACAATAGCTACATTCCACTTGAAAATGATTACTGATTATAGGTTGGCTTTGATTCTGTATGTTTCTCTGCATTTAGATGCCTGAGACCCGGATCGGGTTGCATTTAAAATGCCCTACAAAGCCCTGGCTGGTGGCTCAGTGGATAAGGCGCCAGTCTATGAACCCAAAGGTCGCTGGTTCGATTCCCCAGTCAGAGCACATAACCAGGTTGCAAGCCAGGTCTCCAGCCAGGTCTGTAGCTGAAGGCAGGTGAAAGACAACCATACGTTGATGTCTCTCTCTCTCTGCCTCTCTCCCTTCCCCTCTCTCTAAAAGTAATAAATAAAATCTTTTTTTTTTAAATTAAAAAATAAATAAGTAAATAAAATGCCCTACAACTTCTATGAATCTGATGAAATTCTGTTAAGCACATTATAGGCATGACCCTGCTTGACTACATTGATAAAATTCTAACATTCTGCTAAAATTTAAAAGACTCAGTTACATCTGATCGACCTAAGTCAAAAATGCTGGCATGAACTGCAAAGGTATGTTCATTGATCAGGTATTGCTCGCAGCATGTTCAGGAAGAGATATATTCTCGGGGAGCAGCAGTCCAACTCTCAGCATGCTGCCATAGTTACATGCTTCGGTTTGCGTGCCTCATGACAAATGGAATGAGAGCCGGAACTGCCTCAGACCCTTTCCTAGATCCTAAAGCTTTCTTCATTTTTAGAATATAGTACTTTTTCAGCTTAACGATAACCCCCAACCTTAGGACCAACTGAAGATAGTACCTTTTCAAAGGATGTTCTTATTACTTGAATCTCTAGTTGCTACCTTTGAAAATCTTTACTGAAAATCCATATTTACTTATTTTTAAGACATAATTCATTGGATTATTTGGTTTTATTTGCCTGTTTATTTGCTAGGGCCAGGGATGTTGACCGAGGATCAAATAACCTTGGTTGCTCCATGGCACCAATAATGAACGGACCATGAAAGGAAAGGGGTAAACATAAAACTGGGAGATCAGTGCAGTTTGTTACAGAAAGCACTGTCCCCACCCCAGTTCCCTATGTTTTCTGCTCAACATATTATGCTGAAAATATCATTGCTCACAGAAACACAATTTTTCTAAGCCTTGGTATCTACCTTTGTTTCAAAAAAGGCTCTTAGTAAAGAATCTTAAGACTTACCCATTTTCTATTTCTAAAGTGAATTTACTGTCAAATTTCTAAACCTTAAGCTTCAGATTCCTTCTGTTTGCATAGCTCCCTGCCCAATTTCTGTACCTAATTTTTATTCATAAGTGTTGTTATTTTTAAAGAAAATTTCAGATCTCACAAAATTTGAACTAGTTCCCACTCATGCAGTTTAGTCTGACAGATCTTCCAAAGATCTGGCATTTACACAGGGACCAAAGCTGTAAAATAGAAATGAAGTTGTCACAACTGAGACAATGGAGAGCAAAACCTTTGTCATAGTTTGAAAGCAAATATATCATCGTCTTTACATTGATATCTCAGTGAACTGAATTTACATGAGGGTCCTTCAGGTTGTTCTCTCTTTTCTGTGGCATGGCTATATATTCTAATATTTGTGTAAAATTGGCAAATGATAATAATAATGGCAGGAATAGTTAGCTATTACCGAACACTTAATAAATGCCAGTTTACTTTTGCTAAACTGTGACATCCACTATATACTTGAAAGAAACTAACTGGGGTATTTTTCTTAGCTATTAATCAGAAGGTGAAAAAGAACTATAGTTTGGAGGAAGCTTTGAGTTTCAGAAAATGCAAGAATACATATTTCTTTTATTAATTTATTTAAAAATTTTTAAAGGTTTTATTTATTATTTTTAGAGAGAGGGGAGGGGAGAGAGGCTGAGAAGGAGAGAAACATCAATGTATAAGTTGCCTTTTGCCTGCTTCTAGCCACGGACCTGGCTGGACACCTGGCTTGCAACCTGGTTATATGCCCTGGCTAGGGAATTGAACCAACAACCTTTGGGTTCACAGGCTAGTGCCTTATCCACTGTGCCACCAGCCAGGGCCAGAGTACATATTTCTTTTAAAGGTATTGGGGAAAATAGTCAATATTTTTAGCAAAAATTTTAAAATGTTAAATTTAAATAACAAAATATTTATTTACCTCTTAAATGATCACATTTCAGGATACAAGACTAAGGTAATACAGAATCTCCCTGATGGAAGTCATTTTGGATTACGAATTTCCATCTCTCACCTGTTTTGTGAAGATCCTCTTTACTGCTCTGTCAGAGACCATCTACTTTCAGTTCTTTTTAACATTTTGTCTTCAGGCAAATCTACCTCATTACAGTAGACAGTTAGCAAACTACAGCCTTCTAGGGACACATTCTCCTTTCTGCTGCCTGTTTTCATCTGACCTGCAAGCTAAGAATGAATATTACATTTTTTAAATGTTTAAACAAAATCAAAGGAAGAATAATATTTAATGTCATATGACAATTGTACAAAATTCAGATTTCAATGTCCATGAATAAATAGTTATGAGCCATGCTGATTGTTTATTTGCTGTGGCAGCTTCCATGTTTCAATGGAAAGGAGGAGTAATTGTAGAAGAGACCTTATGGACCAACAAGCTCCAATTATCTACTGTCTGGACCTTTATAGAGAAACTGTACTGATCACCCAGGAAACACAAAATCAATTTTATCTCTTCCTGCAATAAAACAAGTATTTCAAACTCCTCTATTTCTATGACTATGGGAGAATACCTTTATTTTGCCTTTGCATTTTTTTGAAGATTTTATTTATTATTTTTAGACAGAGGGGAAGGGAGAGAGGCAGAGAGGGAGAGAAGCATTAATGTATGGTTGCCTTTCACCTGCCTCCAGCTACGGACCTGTCTGGAGACCTGGCTTGCAACCTGGTTATTTATGCGCCCAGGTTGGGAATCGACCCAGCGATCTTTGGGTTCGCAGGTGGATGCCTATCCACTGAGCCACCAGCCAGGGTCACCTTTGCATTTTTTAACTGAGATAATTTTAGAGTTTCATGCAATTGTATGAAATAATATGAGAAATCCCTTGTATATTTATTCCAAGTTTACTCAATGGAAACATTTTGCAAAATTAACCAAAATATTGACAGTAATACCATTGATTTGATTTAGACTCTCTCAGTTTTATTTGTACTAATACTTATTGGTACATATGTTTTATATGATTATTTTTAGTTTATTTATTTAAAATATTTAATTTATTTATTTTAGAGAATGGGGATAGAGAGACATGTGTGAGAGAAAAATAGATTGGTTGCCTTCTGCACACCCCTAAGTGGGGACCTGGCTTGCAACCCAGGCATGGGCCCTGACCAGGAACTGAACGAGTAGCCTTTCAGTTCACAGGCTGGACCTCAATTTGCTGAGCAAGACCAGCCAGGGCGACAATTGTTTTTAAGTGAAAATTTTTATTCTCATTTATTCTATTACAGTTGTCCCAATTTTTCCCCTTTACTCTCCTTCATCCAGCCCACCTGCTCCCATAGTCCATCCCCACATTGTTGTCCATGTCTATGAGTCATTCATAGACGCTCTTTGACTAAATCTCTTCCCCTTCTTTCCACCACTTTTCCTCCCCCTCTCTCCTCTGGCAGCTGTCAGTCTGCTCCTGGTATCCATATCTCTTGTCCTGTTTGGCTCCTTAGTTTATTTTGTTCATTCGATTCCTCTTTTAAGTGAGATCGTATGGTATTTGTTTTTCATGGATTGGCTTGTATCACTTAGTATAATACTCTCCAGTTCCATCCATGCTGTTACAAAGATAGGAGTTCCTTCTTTCTTTGTGCTACCTAGTATTCCACTGTGTAATTGTACCACAGCTTTTTAAGCTATTTATCCATTAACCGGCACTTAGGCTATTTTCAGCACTTGGCTATTGCAAATAATGCTGCTATGAATACAGGGGTGTAAAACTTTTGAATTGGTGTTTTGGGGTTCTTAGCATATATTCCCATCAGTGGAATTACCGGATCAAAGGACAGCTCCATTTTTAGTTTTTTTGAGGAAATTCCATACTGTTTTCCACAGTAGCTGCACCAGTCTTCATTCCGGCCAACAGTGCACTAGGGTTCCCTTTTCTCCACATCTTCCCAGCACTTGTTGATTTGTTAATGATGGTGACTTTGACAGGTGTGAGGTGGTATCTCATTGTGGTTTTAATTTGTATCTCTCTGAGGGGTAGTGATACTGAGTATTCTTTCATATGCCTGTGGGCCATTTGTATGTCCTCATTCAAGAAGTGTCTGTTCAGGTCCTTTCTCCATTTTTTAAATTGGATTGTTTGTTTTCCCGGTGCTGAGTAGCATGGATTCTTTATATATTTTGCAGATTAAACCCTTGACTGATATAACACTGGCAAATATGTTGTTCCATAGGTAGGTTCCCTTTTCATTTTGATGATGGTTCCGTTAGCAATGCAGAAGTTTTTAATTTGGTAAATTAAATTTGTTTTATTTTTTCCTTCATTTTCCTTACTTTAGGAGATATACTAGAAAAACTACTTCATGAATTATCTGAAATTTTACACTCTGTTTTCTGTTAAGACATTTATGGTATCATGTCTTACATTTAAGTCTTTTTTTTCCATTTGTGTTTATTCTGGTGTATGGTGTAAGTTTGTGGTCTAGTTTCATCTTTTTACATTGCCAGTCCAATTCTCCCACACCATTTATTGAAGTGGCTATTTCTACTGCATTGTATGCTTATGCCCCTTTGTCAGATATTATTGACCATAGAGGCATGGGTTTATTTCTGGGCTCTCTATTCCATTAAATTGATCTGCAAGACCTGTCTGGAAAGAGTCTAGCCATTGTTAATATAACAAGAATGGCAACCAACAAGAGTGAACTGGAATTCACTTGTGTGAGCAATGACAACTTCACTGTACTAGTCAGTGGGGGCAGTAGACACCAGTGAGTGAGCATGTGTACTGTGTGGCCGTTGCATTAAAAATGACTGAGCAAGTAGGGCAATAAATCTGCATCAAATTTTGCGTTAAGCTTGAACATTCCTCCACAAAAACTATTCAGATGATTCAGAAGGCCATAGTTCTGGTTAACTGGTGATTGGCAGCTTCATCAAGACAATGCACCTAGACGTATTCTAGTAACATTTTTAATATCTATGACAAAGATAGAACTCTGAAAGTTTCTAAAGGAAAAAATAAAATAAAATTGGTAACTATAAAAGAATCTCACAAATTTGAGGAGAATATGTTGTGACCTAATAATTGTGAATTGATTCAGTCATTTACTTACAAAGGCAAGAATGATTAATTTTCAGGTAATCACAAGTTCAGAAATTATATTCATGTCTATTTTCTGGAAAAAATCAGGTGCCCATACTAACTGAGTAATAATTCAAATTAAAAAGGAAAAAGATCAAAAAAAAAAGGAAAAAGATCAAAATTAAGAAGTTATGTGATAAAAACATCTTTGTGAATGATATTCATATTACTTTATTTCATCAATTAATTAGTTTTGTTTTGTTGGACCAACCAACAGCTCTTAATCTTTACTGGGTCACAACTTAAATTAATTTTAAAAATTATCATGTTTTTCATGATTTATAAAACATACTCTACACATTTTCTAGCATCTTATTTGTTGAGCCTTTTCTACTTTTCATAAACACACTTAGTACTCTTGATAATTATTTTTTCTAAATTATTATTCATTTCAACTCTATAACATTGACTTTTTTAAAAAATTATGTTTTTAAAGATTTTATTTATTTAATGTTAGAGAGAGGAGAAGAGAGAGAGGGAGAAAGATAGGGAGAGAAACCTTGATGGGAGAGAGAAATATGGATCGGTTGCCTCTTGCAGGAGCCGTTGCATTAAAAATGACTGAGCAAGTAGGGCAATGAATCTGCATCAAATTTTGTGTTAAGCTTGAACACTCCTCCACAAGAATTATTCAGATGATTCAGAAGGCCATAGTTCTGGTTAACTGGTGATTGGCAGCTTCATCACAACAATGCACCTACAATGCATCTCAGGCATGAGCCCTGACTTGGAATTGAACCAGAAAGCTTTGCTTTTCGGGACAATGCCCAACCAACTGTGCCACATTGGTCAGGCAAAACTTTTTATTTTTAAAATGTTGATTTACAAAAAAAAATAAATAAATCAAATAAAAAACACCAAAATAGTAGTTTTATAATATTCTTCACTCTGCTTTCAATATGATGACACCTTACATAATATGTTGCATTTATCAAAATCAGGAAATTAATATCCCTGTAATACTATTAACTAAAATCCAGACATTCAGATTTTACCAGCTGTTTCACTAATTTCTTTATTTCTGTTCAGGATTGAATCCAGGCTCCCACATTACATATATTTGTTATTAAATTTATTCTTCATTACAGTTAGGACAGTTAGAGCCGTTCTTCAGTTTTTATTTTTCATCATTTATGACCTTGGTAATTTGAAGAGTAGTTATTGGTTAGGCATTGTTTTTAATTCAAGCATGTAGCTCTCTGTGAGGTCAATCAGAATGAATACAGAAAAATTGTCTTATTTTGAAAAATATGAATGTGAGATCCATCTAGTGGACAAAATATTGTATCACATAGTAGTTTCTTCTTGAATTTTCTTCTGAAAAAAAAACTCTAAGAACCAATTTTATAATGCAATACTAACTATTCTATGAAATGAAACACATATCCAGAAAACACTAATCCCAACTTTTATGAAAATTTAGATTCAGCATTTACTTATCTGTGTTTGTTGTTAGTAATGAACTTTCACAATCTTGGAAACTACACTGAGTAAAGGCCCTGGCATTTTGCATACATTTTAATAACTTTGCATCACCCTGTAGCAAATGTAATCTCTCTGCCTGCTCTCTGGTGCCAAAAAGATGAAGGGAAACTACCAGGTATAATTCAAACTGTTTTTATTTTAGATAATTAGTCTTCTGAGTGAAATGAACCCTACTTACAATTTGGTAAAAATTATTTAAATTCTCCTGTTAAAGGTGGTGAGTAAAGTTAACAGTTTTCTTAAGTATGAAAGCTGTGTGAGAACAATAGTATGTGTTCTTCTTTTGAATTGAGCCCCTTCTGAGGTAAACAAGTGATGAATCAAAAGAAGAGAATAATTAATTTGAAGTCACAAGGTTCTAACATGTTTTCAATAGGCCCACTACCTCAAGAATGGGCTAAGGGAAGGAAACCTTAGAACCTAAATAAAGGAAGCAAATAGAATTGGAAGCCATTTAAGTCAAAATCTAATAAGAATAAAAATTCTCATTTTGTAAATAGATAAAATAACTCCTTTAGCTAAACACTGAAGTGTACCTTCTGGTTTCATTTATATTTATATTTACCAAATACAGTTTTCTGTCATGAAAATATTTTTTTATCCTTTCAGTGAAATTTGTAAAATGTAAACTGTAAGATATTGGGTAGGTTATTCTAAAATGCACAGCTGGAAAAACAAATATGTTTAAACCTTCAAATGGTTTGGGTCTATTTCAAGGTTTTGTTCTTGGCCTTATGCATGTACCAAAAGTTGCCCTTGGCTTCTTTATTTGGGAATGACAATTAAAACTTTCAAATTCACATGTTTCATTGGTGTGTATTATATATAGACTTTTCCCATTTAAAATATTTAACATTTAGCAACTTTAATAAAGGACTAGAATATACATATATCTATATTTAGCTTAATGGTAATATTTGTTTTCATTTCTATGAAAGTAATATTTTTTCCTAAGTCTTGATATTACTTATAA
This sequence comes from Noctilio leporinus, assembly GCA_004026585.1. Classification (NCBI taxonomy): domain Eukaryota; kingdom Metazoa; phylum Chordata; class Mammalia; order Chiroptera; family Noctilionidae; genus Noctilio; species Noctilio leporinus. The sequence goes on from PVIW01005608.1 coordinate 36,512, forward strand.
TCATCTTTAGGCATATTATTTTACCTGAAAGTTGATAATTTTCAATTTAACATATCCAATGTGGTTAAAAATTAAAATTTTGATATATTTAACATTTCATTGGACCAAAATTGTATAAAAAAGAATAATTATGCATAAACAGATGGTAATAATAAAAAACAATATTATCCTTTGTAAGTATGTAAATCAAGCCTATCAGTGGATTGTTGGCAGTAAGAAAAGACCCAAAGAATTATCATTGCAAATTATGATGAATAATTAAATCTGCAGTGACCACTGGCACAACTGGATAACAAGTTAGCTAAAGAATTACTAGAAATGATGATTTCGGATTGCTTACAAGCAGACAACAAAATTTGTGGTTGGTATAGTCTCATGAATGTCTGTTTTCTTAGCTAGCTTCTTGGACTGCCCCTTTGCAGCACCATGGACAAAAGGAAAAGGTTTTATTTTTTTCCTTCAGATTTTGGGTACGTATTTATCCATGAATATCTCCCTTCTTCTGCCCCAAGTTAGCCTATGACTATGACTTCCTGTAATGCAAGTGAGATTAATATGCAAAATTCAACTATTATGAGCTTACTATTAAAGCTTTTATATTTAATGGTAAGTAATGGCTAGGTGAGCCTTTCTTGAAAGTATATTTTAGTGGACTCAGGAAGAAATGAGCAAAGTAAAATAAGAGAAGTTGATGAGATGATAGAAGAAATATGTTGTCTGAAGACCAAGTTCTTCTGCTTCACAATTTGACCTACAGCAGCTTTAGATAAAATTACTAGTTTTGGACCCTGCCAGTTGTCTCTGCTTTACATGTTATTTTTTTTTATGTGGGTCATAATAATACTATAAAGATACTAATGATATTGCCCTTTCCTACGTAGATTTATTCTTTCACTTTCTCCCAGCTTAAGCAGATCCTTTTCTGTGTTCATCACTTACAGGACAGAAGTGTCGGAGTAGAAATACAATGTCCACAGCAATGGCCAAAACAATGATCAATTTCAAAAAGAAAAAATGTTTGCATTTTTTATGAGTTTGGTTTTCAGATATTTAATGCCATGAGGAAATAAAGAATATTTGAATTATCAATAAAAATACATGAATGAAAAATAACTTCCTTTCCCACCAACTTTCCCAAAAGGAGGGAAGGGAGATGGAAAAGGCATTATAAGAATAAAGGTTGTGAGGGACATGAGGATTGGACAAAGAGATCAATTATACACTTCATGTCTAAGGTTCAAATTCTGGAAGGTTGACCTCTAAATACAGAAACCATTAAAATCATTGCAGCAATTTCTCTAATTCTAACATGTCTTAGAAGCATCATAATAATAGCAAATGACTCCTATATGCACTTGAAGGGGCCACAGGAGTAGAAACTTCAGTACTGAGCTGAATAACCTGATTCCCAAGGACAACATGCAGCAATGTGTGTGTGGATAGAAGAGTTAAATATGTGGTTGCCTGTCCCTGTAAGTACTTGGAATTATTAAATTCTACCAAAATTTAAACCCAACCCCAAGGGAAGAAGCAGAAAGTCTAAATTGACTTAAAACAAATTTCTGCTGTACTGACAAAATGAGTGCCAAAATAAAATTAATCTGTACTGCAAAAAAGTTGTTTTAATAATTAGAAAGAATATTTGCACCCTTATGTTCATTGTAGCATTATTTACAAATGTCAAGATTTGGAAGCAGATTAAGTGTCCATCAGTTCATGAATGGATAAAAACAATTATGGTATATTTACATAATGGAATGCTACTCAGTCATGGAAAAGAAGGAAAACTTACCTTTGGGGCAGTGTGGATGGACCTGGAGAATATTGTGCTAAAAAATAAACCAATCAGAGAAAGACAAATACCATACGATTTCACTTATATATGGAATCAAATGAACAAAATAAACTAATAAACAAAATAGAAACTGACTTATAGATTCAGAGAACAGGTTGACAGCTGTCAGAGGGAAGGGGGATTAGGGGCTGGGTGAAAAACATGATGAAATTAAGCAAAACAATAAACCAAAATCAAACGACATAAAAAATAAACACCCCATAGACCCAGATCACAGTATGGTGATTAGCAAAGTGAAAGGAGGGTTGGGGGAGGCAGGAGAGGGTAAAAGGGGGATAGTGATAGAACCAGATTTGACTTGGGGTAGTGAACACACAATGCAATATATAGGTGATGTATTATAGAATTGTACTCCTGCAACCTATATAATTTTATTACACAATGTAACTCCAATAATTTTTTAAAAGTTATGTTTCTTGCACACTTACTGACATTCACACCTGCTATTAATACACACACACAAACATTTTGCTCGGAAGAAAGGGTTTGTATGATTAGCAAAGGTGGCATCTTTTGAGCAAAGTTGTAAAGATCAATTAGAATGTACTTGATGAGTATTAGATGAGGAGCATTTAGGAAAAGTGAGAGTAAATGCAAAACTATGAAGGAATGACAGGGAATTGTGTGTTTAAGATTTACAGGTAACTTATGGAGTACATTCACCTAAGAATTAGCAAACTGAGAGTTATGAAGGTGGAAAAGTAGACAGAACTGGAACATTCAAGTCCTTGCTAAGAAGTGTTGGTAAGGATCTATTAAAACATTTTTAATAGAGAAATGGCATAAGGGAATAAAATTTTTATCAAGACAACAGTCATAATGTATAGGATTCTTTGAAAGGTAGTGAAAATAGAGGCAGACAGACCATTTAGAAAGCTTATGGGAAATTATTACTGTTGAAACTATGGGAATAAGATAGAAAGCAGTTGAGAATTACTTGGCATGTAGAACTTATGGGATGTGGCAAATTAGACATTAGTTATGAGGGAGAGGTTGATAATGGCTCCCAGTTTCTGCATGGAATGTTAGTACAATTAATCAAGCAAGATAAGGAATATGGAGAGGAGATATGTAGAAATGGCTAGTTGACTATTGGAAAGACATACTTGAATCTCTGGAAGAGATTAGGGAAACTCCATGACCACAAAACATGATTTGAACAAACTTTCCAATATTTGCAATCTTTACCATGCTTTCCCCACTTCTCTATCCACCTATCTTCTTCAACCTTGAATCTGGCAACAAAGTCTGGTAATTTCAATGCTGCTCAATTTTGACATCTAACTCCTGCGACTCCAACTTTATATTTAGTTCCAATTTGCCTTTTCTTGCTCTTCCTTCCCCTCAATTGATTTAATTTTGGAATCTTGAACGTAATTCTCCTACCTCATGATAATTTTAAATGATCTTGTCCTGCTTTATGACAGGAAATAGGCCAAACCATCCCAATAGAAGAAGAAAATAATAAGCTAGGAGGAAACCTATGTCCACTTTTTTCTGTGGACCAAAAATCACCTTGCTAAGGGACTGAACTGGCGTTCATTTGCCAACTGAGCTGCTGGCTGCTACATAGAATCAATGAACTGCCGGATATACCAATTGCTCCTATAATTAAATAACAGACTTGTTTATTCCAGACTCTTATGTTAAGTGCTTTTTATATATTAATTTGTTTAGTCCCTTGACTCAGCCCTATGAAGTACTATTATTATTCTGATTTTACAGATAAAGAACCCAACATACCAAAAAAAATTAAATTTAAATTTCACACAGAAATGTGGACTCAAACACAAAAAATGTAGCTCCAGAAACTACAATCTCACTCAATATGGAAAACCTATTTACATTAGTTTCCTATTGCTGCTGTGACAAATTACAGAGGATAAACCTAGTAATTTAAAACAACACAAATTTATTATCTTTCAGTTCAGGAGATCAGCAGTCCAAAGGGGCCTTAGGGGATTACAATCAAGCACTGAACTCTTTCTGAAAATTCTAGAGAAGAATATGTCCCCTAACCTTCCCAGTTTCTAGAGGCCACCTGCATTCTTTGGCAGGTAGTCCTTTGCTTCATGTTTGAAATATCTTTCTAACTCTGCTCCTATCCTCATTTCTTTCCTGACTCAGATTCTACTGAATCCTTCGTGTAGGGACACTTGTGATTAAATTGCCGCCCCCCTCCCGCCCACCACCAACCCCAGATAATCTCTCCACCTAAAGAGCTTTCTGTGCTCTTTGATATATAAAGTAGCATATTTACACACAGGTTTCAGAGATTAGGATGTAGACATATTTGAGGTAACACGCTTCTGTCTTTCACATCCTTTTTAGTATTTCTGAATTAGCTTTGTAGTTTTTTGGAATTATTTAATCTGAAAGTAACATCCCTTTCCTTCACACACACACTCACACACACACACACACACACACACTTGCCCACTCATACAACATAATTTTTCAACATGGTAAAGAAAATTTGCTTTAAGCACATGCAACAATATTATGGATGAAATCTGGTACCCTCTGAAGCCCAGTGTCTATGTTTTTGTCTCACTTCTAAATGACCATCAGAAAACTCAGTCAGAAACCAGTTTAGAAGAATAACATCTTTTATTGTTTATTTGCAGGTATTTATTATACAAGAGCATTGGCAGATGCTTTGGTTTATTTATTTATTTATTTGACACTATTTTATTTTCCAAAGGATTTAAAGTGATAAATTCCAACTGAAGCTGGATCAAGATTATAATGTTCAGTTCTTGTGGTGCTGATATATTCTCATCAAACATGTAGGAAGATGCTAGATATGTCTTTGCTTCCAATAGTCGCTATACTTGTGTCAAGAGAAATAAGAAATACGTTAAGAATTAACCCATAATCCTTTCACGTGGCATAAAATTATAGTCTCTGGTGGGAGAATTGCTGATAGAAGAATGAGGTCTAGATTCCTTGGCCTTTTGTTTTTAAACAGACTAAGCACTTATCTACCATTTGTTTTAATAAATTTTTCATAGTCTTACTTATATTCCCAGATGTACCACAGAATAGGATTATACATTTAAATTACATGAGTGAAACTCAGATGTCTTAAAAAACATTGTTTAAATTTTGCCCCTATTTTGGGGATATTTACAGAAGATTTAAGTGCTAATACTTTGAACTTTCTTTACATAAAGAGGGCAAATCTATGTTTAAGTCATTGTTCTGGTTGGAGATAGTTCTGGGTTATGGCTGGCTTTGAATGGTCTTTAGTTCTGAGCTTTTCATTTATGAGCCTGTGGGATCTTCATTCCTCCCACAGACTTATTACCTGTAATCAACAGAAACAAGTAGAAAAAAATATCTTTTTCCATTTGTTGTTCTTTGTGCTGTTAGAATAAAAAAAGGGAGTTTTTGTACATGAACTTTATTTTGTTCATATCTATTAAACTGGCAAATTGGTACAGCTCCATGTTATTTTTAAACTCTTTCCCTAAAATCTACTTATCTATTTTGAAATATTTAGAGAATTATTCTTTTATGCACTATGATTCTTGCACATATTCATTTCTTAAATATTTGAAAAAGCAAAATGTCAAATTTAGAACTTTTGTATTGTGGCACAGCCAGTTTTCCATTTTCATGAGTAAAACAGGTAGTGCTTATTAACTAAAAAAGACTAACTTTTTAAACTTCTATTTGATATAAAACACTTGGGAAATAGGCAAAACCTCTTTTCTCTTTTTGCTAAACTGCTGAGACTTAAAAGTACATCTAAAATCTAGCTTTAAAAAAATCTTTTACATTGCTTTCTTTTGAACAATATTAACGGTTTCAAGTCTGGATTTAGAGAGTAACTACTATTATTGGGAGAAATGACTCTCAAATTCTGGCTCTTCCAAGAGGTAACAAAACCAATTCTAGGAATACAGCCTGTTTGTTTTAGCTGAAAGGGTGGCCTAAGGGTCCCTGGCCTTTCATAAACTTCCTCACCCAACTTGCCCAAACACAGATGTGTGAACAGGAAGGATTGTGAGCCCACGTGACCAGATTCTTATTAAATGCTTGTTGACTGAGTTGCTAGCTGGAGTAAGAACTGGCACTGAAAACGTGGTCTGGGAAAGGATGGGGGGAGGGTGGTTAGGCAGGAAACACAGGGAGCTATTGGAAAGTATGTGGCTCAGAGCAGAAGGAAACCTCAGACTGATTCTGGATTTATGGAGTGGGAGGAAGAGCAGGAGACCGTTGTGAGATACATATATATTTTTTTCTTCAAAGAATTTCTCGTTGCAGAACTGGACCACAATTAGCACTGAAAGGAAAGCTCTGGGCTTGAGCAACAGAACTGGATTTTAACAAATCCGAGACTTGTGGTAATGTAACCTAGAGTAAAATTCTTCACCGGTGCTGTGTCTGGCTCTTTCTTTTTAAAATTCTGCATGTAGGTCAGTCTCTCTGGAGGACCGTTCCCAAGCTCTCAGGACCATGTGGATGGATGTCTGTCTCTTTGAGAGCAAGTGGCTGGCAGTACAAATCTCTGGACATCAAATTCTCCATCATTAACAGTGAGAAGGTTGAAAGGGATATAGCCTAAATTTGCTCACAGTTTGTTGGGAAAATGAATAATTTAATGAATCCTAAAATCCTGTTATCAATGTGTCAAAAAATGTGTCATTCACTCCACAAATACTCATTAAGCAGCAAATATTTCAACAGGGACTGGGGAAAGACTGATGAGCCAAAAAAACAAAGAGCTCAGCTCATTTATTGTAAAAATCAAATCTTATATTAACCTGTGTTTGTAGCACCCCTGGGAAGAGACGTTGAGCAAACATGTGGGGCATAACATCTCTGCTCTCCCCATTCATGCAGCCAAACTCCAGACATGGTCCCTAATCTGAAGAGCTACTTTATTACTTCTGGGCCAGGTAACCAAGAACAATAAAATTTGTTATAGTTTAGAAGTATAGACCTGTTAAAACAATTTATACACTTTTTCCTAAAGAAATTCTGGACTAGAATGAACTCGGACCCTTCATTCTCCTTACCTGGATTTCTCCAGTATATTGCTGTGGATTTTTGCTAGTTTATTGACAGGAAAAGAAAATATGTTTCTTCACTTACCTTGGAAAAAATATTTCATAGAACTAGTTTCAAAGTAGCTGAGGCAGCCTCGCTGTCACTTAGCTCTATTTTTAAAGGAAATGAGAGTTTACTCTGTTTTGCAGTGAAACAAAGATACCTGGGTACTGATACACCGGCAAATATTCCTGGAATAGCATAACATGATAAATAGCACACAAATTGTTTGATGAAATATGTGTGGTGACAACAAATGGACATGCTGCCTGGTTCTTTTGGCCCTTTTTTTCAAGATTCATAAACATAGCTTTTACTAATCATTTTGGGATTAGGAAGAATTTTACTCTAGCTTCAGGTTCCCAGATTTATCTTGCTTCCCAAAGAATTTCCTTCACTCATCTATCCTCATTTAGCATGACCCAGGAGGAATTTCAGAGTTCTGCTCATTACTCTTTGGTTCATTGCAGAACTTCAGTTCCTTAGCCATGAAGGCCAGCCTACAGAAGAGGTCAACTTTAGGAGGGGTGTTTGTTCAGTGTTTCGGTCCTTATGGTCCACAAGTGATTTTGCCAACACTGTGAGGCAAAGACATGTGGTTATAGGCTGATGCTTTTTCCATAAAGTGAGCTTGTCAAACTACCCACTCATCTCTAGAAAAATACTTTAAAAAGGCAATAAAGAGAGAGCCTAGCTATGTGTTGCTCGGCTGAGTGAGTGGGGAAAATTTGGTAAAGTGTGACTGAAAAAAAAAATCTGAAGAGTATGTGTCTAAAACATCATACACAAAATAAATTCTAATAAATAACTTTTTTTTAACCTGTGTTTGTAGCACCCCATTAAAATTGATTAATGAACATATCTCAAGCGAATTAAATCCTGAAAGCAAAGATGATTACAATCTTTATGGAGTGATAGAGAATACCAAAAAGAATAAATGCATTTTCAGGAAAGTCATATAAGGATTTTCTTTATATTACTCAATGATCTTACCATAGTTGTTTGATTTATAAAAGTCACAAAAATTGATCAAAACATTTTGTTTTAAGTGTCATACCATAAAATCTTGGGTGACTTTAAGGATACACTTTGTGATACACAAAATACTAAAAATAGCAATAATGCTAACTATCCTTCGTAGAGCTTATACAATATGTTGCATGTTATGTAAATGTCTTTATTCAATCATTGATCCATTTTACTTATTATGTTTGTTCAAGCATTGATTCAACAAACATTCAAGTCTCCCCTGTGTAAGGCATGGTGAAGCACTGGAGCTATGGAATGAGCTAAACAGAATGTCTATTTAGAACTTCTAGTCCTGGAATTAAATGTCATATCCTATTTACCTCTCATAACAAATATATGAGGCAGATAATTATCAACACCTACATTTGTAAACATGGAACTGAAGGCTTACAGAAGCTAAGTAATTCTCCAAGGATACCCAGCTGGTTGGCTGACTGCCAAGAGTTTGAACTCAGTTTGTCAAATCACAAATCTGTTCTTATGGTCTCAGTCTCCTTAAATTTTAGTGTATGAAGAAGCAGTGTGACTTACATTTCATCATAAGACTGGGACTGCTTTATTACTAGTAAGCATGAATAAAAGTGGAGACTTGATGTGTTTTGTGTTAATATTGAACTAATGGTAACTTCATTCTCTGGCTATACAAAGTCTGGTCAGAAAAAGCAGTTTTACAAGTAATGGCAAGTGAGAAGGTGACTTATTGATAAGTCACTGAACTATTTTCCCTCAGAAAAATGTGTTTTTTAAATAAAATGTAAAATAAATTGCAAACCAATTTAGTGTTATAAAATTTTCTGAATAAATTTGAAAAATATTAATCATCTTTTGATTGTTCACTGCCCAATCTCAAAAATTAAACACATATGAAGCTTAAATTTAAAAAATATTTTATTTGGATTATTTTAACAGTGGTCTGACTTTCTTATGAAAGCTTTAAAGTTGGAGAAAATATATTTTTAAAATTTGCCTAATATTACCAGCCCTGGCTGGTGGCACAGTGGAGATAAAGTGCTGGCCTGCGAACCCAAAGGTTGCTGGTTCAATTTCCAGCCAGGGCACATAACCAGGTTGCAAGCCAGGTCTCCAGCCAGGTTCATAGCTGGAGGTAGGTGAAAGGCAACCATACATTGATGTTTCTCTCCCTCTCTTCCTCTCTCACTTCCCCTCTCTCTGAAAAATAATAAATAAAATCTTTTAAAAAATTTGTCTAATATTGAAAAACATTACCACTTAACTCAGAAAATTGTGAAAATGTATCATGGCATAAAAAGGAAAAAATTATCCACATTTTATGGAAAAAAGAATGGCTTGGAAAATAATACACAAAACAGTACATTTTTAATAAAATTGACTCCATGTGCAACACTGTTTTCCAAAATATAGAAACTAAACCATCTTTTCTGAATATAAATTAAATGCAGAAGAGGAAAATAGTTCCCATTCTGCCACATTTCTCTTTATGGTTTATATAAAACTAATTTTGAAGTTTTTTAAATTTATTATAATTACTTACTGACATTAAAGAGAAGCACATTCTAATGCTTCAGGTGTATGTTGATAGCTTTTAAATAACCCTTATATAGTAGATATTAATGTAAAAGATTTTTGGAAACTATGACTTTTATGGCTTGATGTTAGACTTGTAATCAAAGTGTGTATCTTCTCAAATAAAAAAATAATTACAAAATATGAGTTGAACTTAGGAAAACCAATGCTAAATTATAGTAACAATCCCAAATCTGGGAAACAACAAAAGTTTTGCATTCATGCTATTTGTCTTAAACAGGCTGTCATAGTTCCATTTCAGTTCCTGCTTCTAGTCATTATTGGGAAGGGGAAAAGTGGGCACTACATTGCCTTACATTGCAAGTCTCATGTCCATGTCATAGTTCAGCCTAATATGGGCCTGATAAGTGAAGAAAGAACTTATTTATGAACAGCTTTAATGAATATAAGGACTACCATAGAAAGAATGTTTCAGACCATTTAGTTTATACCCACTTTGCAGATGTGCAAACTAGCAAAGGAAGTTTGCTTAAAATGATAGCTTACTTTAAAATAGTGATTCTAACCAAGGATTTCTTTTAATCATTCTGAAGTTATATATTAAATAACTTCTATGCACCAGCTCTGATCTAGGACCTTGGGCCTAAAAGTAAATATGGATACATTATCGAAACAATTTTCAAAGATAAGGTGACTTCAGAATAACATCTAGGAGGAAAAGTAAAAATCAGAAGAAAAACAAAAGAAGAAAAGTACCTTTCCATGGACAGAAGAGAATCAGAAGACAGGCGAGAAATGCCAGCATGTTTTCATTGACCCACAAAAATGTTAGCCTGGATGTGTCACAAGGTATATAAAGAAAAGTATGGTCCACCAGAAAATAAGAAGGAGCTTGAAATTCGGGAAGTAGTAAGAACTTTGACTGTATGTGATGATCTGCTAGAGAAAAGGAGAGGCTTCTGACTTCCACTCCAACATTAGTTTAAAACTCCATTTTAATACCAAATACAGGATGTAAGATAATGACCCATTTTTTTTTCCAAAGGGAGAATGCTCTTTCAGGGATTGTGTTTGTTCTATGTTCATTTGCATGTCTTTGAGACTAGAATTGGGTTCTGAATCCTACCTTTCCTGACTAGATTTTCTTGTGTTTCAGAGCCTGGAGAAATTACTTACCTTTCAAACAGGAATCAGTGGAAAGGGGATGGATCCTCTGAGGTTATTCTACATGCGTTGCAGGCTGGACTGCATTCCTGAGGAAAGTCAGGCATGCGCTTCACATGTGCTTATGAGGCTTCTTCTCCTGAGCGTGATCTGTGCTGGGTAACCAAAGGGGAGTAGGGTTTGATTTTCCTCAGCAGAGTCTGAACCCAGTTGGATTAAAGAATTTAGAAGCACATGAAAAAAGGGATTCTTTCATTTCACCCTGTACTCCATCCAACTCCCATGCCTGGGAAGGGATCATTGATTTTCTTGACAAACAGGGGAAATAAGCACACAGAAAAATGTTGAAGTCAGAGAAGCAGGAACGTTGCTTCAAAGTATAGTCTTATGAATCAGACTCTCTGTAGTCATCAACATTCAAAAAAGTATTGCTCATGTCTTTATTTTCTGTCGACCTGTAACTTTCCGTATGGCAGGCATTTTTTATGCAGTTGATGGTATATACTAATTAGCATGATTGAAAATTTTTAAAAATAATAAAAAGGACAGCTTTTTGCAACATCCCAGATGCCCTAGACTTAACAAACTTTAACTCTGACCACATGCAGGGGATATTGTTTAGAAACCTAAAGCAGAGAGTTGTTGTCATTGTCGTGTTCCACACCCCCTCTGCTCCCCTCACTTCTGATCTCACCTGCTGCCCTAGAACATGGACTGGCATGGCCGACCACAGCATTAAGAAAGTTAGTGATACCAGTCATCTGCAAAGGGTAAGAAAAGGGTCCAAACGTTTTTGCTTTTGTTTTCTGTTTAAGAAATTACCTAAAATCTGGACCCCTGCCTTTTATTGTTTGTGTCTAACATCAGAAGTCCTGCTGCTGCTGAGGGTTATTCTCAGGTGCTACTGTATTCTGCCTCTCGGATCAAAAGCTGTTCACCCATGATGTTGACTTTGAGTAGTCAAGTTGATGCTATGCTTAAATCTGTTTCATTGGTCTAAAACATAATTTCATACTCTTGTGTGTATTAAACTTCCCTATGGTTTCATATCAGGAACAACTGTGTCATAGATGTAGTTCTTTCAGATAATGGATTGTATAGAGTGAAGTAATTGCTCAGCCAGATGATTGTTGCGCCATCTCCTCAGATTATACATGGTAACTCAAACAGCAGAGAAAAAAATCTTTCTAGAAAGAAAATCTGATCTTGTCATTGTGCTAATTGGGAATTGCTGTTGGTTCACCATTAAAAACATAGTAAAACCTAAACTTTTCAGTATGGCCTACAAAATGTCATTATTTCCTCCCACTTTGTTTTCACTCTCTTCTGAATGTGCGACACCCTTTTAGACCTCTGTGGGCCAGTCCAAGCTCTTCCGTAGGAAGTATTCATCCCCTCCTTTCAAACTGCAGAGCATCTACTCGCTTAAAACCCCTGTTAAAGTATCATTCTTCTAAGTAAAACCTTTCTGATTTCCCTCAGAAAAAGATGATTATTATTACTAAACATTCAAAGTCTGAATCTGACCAAAGGAGGAGCTTAATAAAAATTAATTTGTGACTTTGAGTTGTTTTCCATTATACACTTGACTTAATGATATAATTGTCCAGTCATAACTGTAACTTCATTATATGTGAGTTATAGTTCTAAAACAGTTATAGTGAAAAAAAAAGGAAACAAAAAACATGGTATCATTATATAAAATTGTATTTGTTCATTAACTTTTATTTAAGTTTTGGAGTTATACTTCTCCTACAAAAGCCTTATCACCAAATTGATGAAAACAACAACACTTCCCTTCAAGGGAACTTAAGAGAGATCTCCAACTTTTTTGGCAGTAAGGACCAGTTTTGTGGATGACGATTTTTCCACAGACTAGGATAAGGAAGGAGGATGGTTTTGGGATGATTCAAGCAAGTTACATTCTAGGTCACTTCCTGCTTTGCAGCCCAGTCCTAACAGGCCTGGACTGATACCGGTTCTCATCCCAGAGGTTGGGGACCCCTGAGTAGATAATGCCAATGATATGTGAGGTTTGTCCATAAAGTATCCAGCCACATAATATGAAAAATAGAGACATTTATTGAACAAGATACTGGAAACATTGTACATAGGACAATGATGCCTTAGTCCACTTCAAAGTAGGTACCTAGGGGGCCTCACAAAGTTCTCCCAATTGCCATCAGCTGCCCTGTTGTATTTTCCTGAATCTTATTGATGGTATGAAATCTCTTCCTTTTTAAAGATGATTTTAGTTTTAGGAAAAGCCAGAAGTCTCAGGGTGCCAAATCCAGGCTGTAGGGGAGCCAAGCCACCTGAATAATTTGATGTTTCACCAAAAATCTCTGCACAATGTATGAGCTAGTACATTGTTGTGATGAAGCTTCCAGCCACCAGTTGCCCATAGCTGCAGCCTTCTGAGTCATTCAAATAGTTTCTGTGGAGGAACGTTCAAGCTTTATGCAAAATTTGATGCAGATTCATTGTGTTCTACTTGTTCAGTCATTTTGAGTGCAATGGCCACACAGCATATAGGCTCACTCAGTGGAGCTTACTGCCCCCAGTGACTAGTACAGTGAAGTAGTCATTATTCACACACGTGCATTCCAGTTCACTTTCCTTGGCTGCCAGGTTACATTGATGTCACCCAAGCCATTCTTGCTATATTAACAATGGTTGGACATGTTCTGAACAGACCTTGTATAAATAATATGCATATATATTATTTATATGTCTATGTATAAGTGATATGTATTATATATGTTAATTTAATATGTTAGCTTAATAATATATTAGCTTAATAAGCACACATGGATAATTTACTTAACAGACTATATGATTATCTGATAACTCTTATTTTATTTAAATGAGAATTCTGGGTCTTCAGATTTCACTGATTCACTCCCATTTCCCACTAGTTTCATTAGGCATGCTTATAAAACCAATCAAGACTACTTTGCAGAGCTTTATGAATGAAAATATTAGGAATTACTTGCTCTTTGTCTTAGAATGCAAACTAGATAAAAATAGGGACTTGGATATGGTAGGTACCCTATGCCAAAGCTTTTAACAGATTAAGAAATATTTGCTTCAATTCTTTCTTCTAAATCAGGGAGGAATTTTATTCTAGAAGAGTAGTATACTTTTGATAATTTTATGCAATGAATGCGTTTAAAGTCTGTGCTCAAGTGTAATTCCAGTCTAGTAGTTGGAGTAGTAACACTTTGGGTCTGTGTGGGAGTAAGCAAAGTACTATATGCTGCTCTGGGTTTTTCACTGAAGCTATCCCATTTCCCAGTTTTCCTGCCATTTTTTGACATGAAATGATAATAATGATTGGTTAATATTTTGGCTGCTAGATCTTCTATCTATGATCCTCATTATCCATTTAGTATTCTTAACAACCCTAAGAAGTTGGTGCTATTATTAGTGTGAGATTTCAAGTTAATAAATTGAGAGAGAGAGAATGGTTAAATACTCAGTCTTATGTCACACAGCTGTTAAATAGTTTTGGGATTTGAACTCAGGTCTGTCTGACTTAAGAGCCTGAATTGTTACTTTGTATTTTTGCCACCAGGACAGAGGGTGGCAGTTTATCTCTGCTGCACTCAGTGACAAGTCCTCAGGAAAGTGGTGTGAGGAAGGTGATTAAGTGTGAAGGAACTAGGTTAAATATCCCGGAAGAGAAATGTCAGAGCTAATTCTGGCATATAAACATTTTAAAGCTGTGTCAAAGACCCACTGCTTGGTGAAAGTTAGCTCATGATGAAGGAGCAGAGGTTTACTTTTCATGAAAACTGGAGCCTTATTTTCTTTTAAATAAGTTGTTCAAGAATGATGGAGTGCACCACACCTTGAAGGCCCAACATTCTCGACATATGATATACCTTAAAATTAACTTCTTAGCATCTTTGAAGCTGATATTTAATTTCTGCACAATAATCACTTAATCCATCACTGCCCAAACAGCCTTTTGGATAGCACTCAGGAGCTATTTTAAGTCACCTAACAATTCAATTTAAAGAGAGGAAAATTAGCATTAATACTTACGAAGAGATTCAAAAGTAGCAACATTTCAAGAAAAATGTACCCATTCACATACTATTTTCATGGTTACAGTGGAAAGCACTGGGTGGTCTGAAAATAAGTGATGAATATAGTGCAAATATTTATAAATCCTCAAAGAAAACTTGATTTTGGAGATGTTTCTATCACCAGGGGAGTTACCCCATTACATTGGTCGAAAGACATCAAAACTCTGTTTCCATTTGTTTTCTATGCTACAGAAAGTTCTGGAACAGTTAACTCATAGGTAACAATAGTCCCAATGTTACAGCTTACACTGATGGTGATAATGTAGCACATTCATGTACATTCAGATTCATAAAGGGGCTAAAACCTCTGAATTTGCTTAGGGAGTATCAGAAATGTATTTGCTGTTTCACAAATCCAGTGCTGGGTTTCACATTGGGATCTCTGGATTACCAACGTTAAAAGATACTCAGCACTAAAGGACAAAAGTCCTCAGTTGCTTGATGCATTCTTTCAGCTTAGATACTGTTAGATGCGGTGGTGTACTATAATGGTCAGGAGTGCAGGCTTATATACCTTGAGACTTGTCAGACATGTCCCTTGATAGTCATATGACTCCTATTAAATTCTTTTATTCTGTGTTTTAGTTTTCCCATGTGTTCAAAGTGAACGTTTATAAGACCCACTCATTGGGTTGCAAGGATAAAATAAAATAATCAATAGAACTTGGTGGCGTGTTCGGCTGGCTAGCAGTCGACACTCAATGGAGAGCAGCCATTATCATTTCAAAAAGTATCCTAGTTAGAATTGCCAGACTAAGCAAATAAAGATAAAGGATTCTCAGTTAAACTTAAATTTCAGATAAACCACAAATAAATTTTAGTGTAAGCCTGCCAAATACAATATTAGGAACATATACTAAAAAATTATTCATGGCTGAAATTTTATCTGGCAACCTTAATCTTAGAGCTGATGATAGTAGGCATTCAATGATTTCATTTAATCAGTTTTGTTTGAATACGTAAATGAAGCCATAGATGGAAATTTCTTGAATGGATGCATACTGATGCACTTAAATATGTTAATTGTGCTACTTCCACTAACCTTCAATCTGAGAGTATTCACATGTGAAAATAACTAGAAATCATTATCACTCATTCATCCAACTATTAGAACTTATTAGGTGCTTGTGTTTGTTGGTATAGTAATGAAACCGGCAACAGGAAAAAAATGTCAATACAGAATGAGAAAGATCTAAATTATAAATAAATATAAGATCACAACTAAGTATGGTACAGTTACACAGAGAAGGCTCCTGGTACATTTCTCAGGTCTCTAAAAAATATCCAGCCAATAAATGTGCCAGATATTGTTTCATGGGCAAAATGGGTCTACAATGCTGAAGCCCAAACAGGTAAATAATGTAACCACGACACAAGTAAATGTGAAATTACACCTGAAGAACGCTGAAAGAGGGGTAGGTAAATGGTGCCATAAAGACATGTAAGAAGTTAGAACCTGCTCAGAGAAGTCAGGGAAGGGTTGGTTCTCTGAGGAAGTAGTGAGGGGAAAGACCTGAAGGATAAGCAAGAGTTAACGAGGAAAAGGAGAGTTTAAAGGAATCCCATTCTAGGCAAAGAGAATAGCAAGCACAAAGGTCCCAGTGGGAGGGAGAGGGATGTTTAATGCCACAAAAAAAAGGGCCAGGATAGCCAGCATGCTAGAGGGAGGGAAGGGGCTGCAAAACTACATAAACCAATTCATCTAGGCCTCAGTATTTTAGCATTTATCCTCATTGCCCAGTGAAATAGTTTAGGTAGAAGGGATCAGCCCTGAGAAGCAATGACGGACATGTGTTTTTAAAGGTCATTTTGGCTGCTTTATGGAGAGTGGTTTAGAGGTGTCAGTGGGAATTGAATGGAACCAGTAGGAAAGTTTTCCTAAAAGAACAGACTTGAAGATATGCCTTAGAGGATTTAAAACAATGGGAAAAGAATAGAGTGTGAGGGAAATTGAAATATCTGCAGCAAATCCTGAAGCAAAGAGCCAATGTGACGGGGGAGAGATTCATTCAAATGAATGACAAGATGTTAGTAGTAGTTAGGAAGAATTCAGGAACCAATTGAAAGTACCTTGTAAACAATGTACCTTGTAACAATGAGGAGTTACTGAGGCTTTTAGTAGAAACAACATTTTTTTTTTAAAGTTTTTTATAGTATCAGGAATACATAATTTAAACCAGCGGATTATATATTCAAAGCTGTGAGACCAGTTAAACACCTACTGTAGCATGATTAGTGTGAAGGGATAGAGGCATGAATTATGGACTTAGGTTGAGAAAGAAAACAGTAATGAAGGAGCAAAGAAGTTGGAAAAGAAAAGCAGAGCAGTCTTCTATCAAGCTCAAGGGAATCAGGAAAGAAGTTCAAGGGAGCAAATTTCAAATGTCACATGAAATTAACTTGAGTTGAAGACAGTTTCTAAGGTTTATCAACCAGCTTTTGCTAGGTTATGCTGAGGTAACAAATACAAAATGGCCATTTCATGCAACAGCAACTATTTATTTCTCATTGAGGTTGCATGCAGGCTGTGAGGCTGAGTGAATCTCTCCTTCCCATGTCTTCTTCTTACATCCAGGGTGAAGGAACAGCCACATTGGAGACTTGGTTTTGTGTTGGGGGAAAAGCATGAGGAAAATCATGCATTGTTATTGGCTAAAGTAAGTCATAAGGAGAACTTTGATAGCAAAGGGAGCTGAGTATAATCTTATAGGGATGGGCAGGAAGTTTATGTTTAAATAAAATTAAACATTGATTAGCATTATGACCTAGCAATCCTATTTCTAAGTATTTACCCAAAAGAAATGAAGATACAGAGCTACCCAAAAATTTTATGCTAATGTTCCTATGCACCTTTCTTCACAATCTCCAAGAACAGAAGCAATCGGAATGTGTATCCACTAGATTTGGAAAAACAAACTGTGGTGCATCCATACAATGAAATAATACTCAGTAATTAGAAAAAAAAACAGCAGGTTACTAATGACATGTAATAAACATAGATGAATATCAAAGACATTTGGTAAGTGAAAGAAGCCAGGTTTAAATGGTTACCTACCATATTATTCTATTTATATGACATTGTGGAGAAAAAAAAAAGACTGTGGAAAAAGGAAACACACCAGTGGTTGGCAGAGGCTGGGGATGGGGAAAGGCATCAACTACAAAAGGGAAGAAGGGAATTTTGGTGGGATGGTAAGTGTAATCTATACCTTAACTGAGATGGTGGTTTACACAATCGTGTATGTCTGTCAAAACTCATAAAACTATAACCCTAAAAAGAGAAATTTTATTGTAGGCAAAGTATGCCTCAATACATATGATTTAATAGTAAACCATAGTTCTCTCTATGTTATTACTTCATACTTGAATTTCTTAATACACACTTTAAAAACTAATAGATGCCTTTGATTCCCAGCCAGGGCACATAACCAGGTTGCAAACCAGGTCTCCAGCCAGGTCTGTAACTGGAGGCAGGTGAACGGCAACCACACATTGATGCTTCTCTCCCTCTCTGCCTCTCTCCCTTCCCCTCTCTCTAAAAGTAATAAATAAAATCTTTAAAAATCCTAATAGATACCTAAAAATATGTAACCAAACAAATAGAGATAAAATAAAGTATTTATTTATGTAAAGTTTTGGGTTTTTATTGGGGTGGGTGAGTAGTTTATCAGTTTAACCCTAGCTTTTTATTAACTCCAGCTTAAATATTAAACACTAAAATTAAGAAAGTTATTATGTTTTTCCTTTTAAGGAAATAACCCTACACATATAATGTCTATCATGGATTTTATGTCTGTGTGTTTTATAAGAGAAGTGGGCCTTAGTATATAATTATAAAATGCTTTTGAGTCGTTCACATTCCCTAACAAATATTGCATGATATAAATAAGAAATGCTACATTTTAATGAGCATAATATTTTAATTTGGTAGTTGCACAAAACTGTTCTGGCAGTTTATAAATTATATGAACATGTGCAAATTCAATTGACATGCATTATTCAAGAACAAATAATTGTCCAGAAAGATAAGTGGAGAAAAAAATAATGAAGTATAATCTCTGGTTTTGCCTGTCTCCCTGTCTCTTTCTCTCTCTTATTTCAAGATAATATAGTAAATACAGAAAAGAAGAAAAGGATTACTTTGTTATTTCTGCTAATATCCCATTAAACAATAAAAACATAAACTATAATAGTAGAGGGAAAATATGGATCAAATCTTTCTTTCTGTCCAAAGTACCTTAATGATTTGAGTAAGTCCACTGAAGAACTGATGAATTAAAATAAATATCCAGATTAACTTTTTAAAATATTTTATTATTTTTAGAGAAAGGGGGAAGGGAGAGAGGCAGAGAGGGAGAGAAACATCAATGTATGGTTGGTTGCCTTTCACCTGCCTCCAGCTACAGGTCTGGCTAGAGACCTGGCTTGCAACCTGATTATGTGCCCTGGCTGGGAATCAAACCAGCAACCTTTGGGTTTGCAGGCCAGCATCTATCCACTGTGCCAACAGCCAGGGCCAGATTAATTTTTAACTAAGTATTTTAATACAGAACACAAACAAATCACATTGATTGCTTATTTTGGTAGTTCTGGGGAGGGCAAGGCAGGATTATGTTTATCAAGAATTATTATGCATTAGAAACTTGTACTATGATATATCAAACACTCCCTTGTGGTCTGATCTAATCAGAATCTTTTTATATATATAAACAGATTATTGCTAATCACAATTCTTAGTCTTGCCCCACGAACCCTAAGATAGCAGGATACTATTCCAGCTATGGGTCTCTTAGTTGCTGAAGAACTGGACGAAGTCAGAGAGATTGTATTTTGTGCTCTGGTTTCCCTGTCTTGATTCTTCATTTTATGTAAGATTTTGGTGAGAAGAGTGTTATTCTGTTTGAGACCTGAATCTAAAATTAATTTCCTATTGATGCAGTATTATGACCTTTCCTGTCTAGCCCTTAAACATTCCCTAGGCAACGTTAATAAGGAGCATGACCAGCCACTTCTTGCCTAATCGTGTGTGTATTACAAGGGCTCCATGGTGTTTTATTTCTCTCTTTTGCTTCCTAAACCACAAAGCTTTTGAAGACTGGAGGAGTTGAGAAAATATGTAGCAAAAAATATTAACAAAAAAAAAAGTGAATAATGGGATATAGTTAAATGTCATCTGCTCCTTTATCTGAAAATGAAATACCTATACTAGATATTTCAATCTATGAATCCTGTTCCCAGACTTTTCTTCCATTTAAGCATTATAACAGTCTGACAATATACACAAATCACTCCTATTTATTGACTCCAGGCAACTAAAATGTAATGAGATTCACACCTGCTCCCTTTACCCAGCCAACTGTACACATGCTTACACAGGACAGAATTCCTTCATGTCAGATACTCTTATACTAGGTAGGTATTTCACAGTAATGATCAAACAAACAAACAACAAACAAAAAACCTGATAAAAATATACAAAAATATACTTGCCTGTACTTTCTGTATAGTGTACAATGGACACCTCTAGCTTTCTCCTTTCTTTTTCTACCCAATAAAGCCCACTCTCTTATGTTTTCTTATAACAATATGGAAAATTGTAGATACACAAGATGTAGATATACGAAATTGTAGATACACAAGTATTGCAGTGGTACATACATTCTGAAAGAGAACAGAGAGAACTCTAACCTTGAAATTTCATCTATCAACTATGATAGCTGGGATTTCAGGAACATCACTCTTAAGTACCTCTGAAATAGTCCCATAATGGTTTTGCTGACAGATAATTCAATGTTTTAAATGTGACTCTTGCACAAAACAAGAGAAGCAGAGTGTCCCAAGGCTGTATGCACAAATCCAGGGAAAATATGAGCTGAAAGAATATACTAGTATAACATACGAAGGGAAAGTTGATCTGTCAAGATGTTTATTACAGGGTTATTTGCTTAAAAAATAAAATATAGCAACCACAGAAAAGTAATTTAAATAATTAGCTATTCAGGTAAGATAATTGAATTCAGACCTTAAAAATGATGGATATAACAAGCAAAAAGTAATGTGGGAAAATATTTATAATATGTTTCAAATGTAGTTCTCAAAATTTGACATATTTTATCTAAAAAGCCATCTCTAAAATGTACAGCAAGAATACTTGTTTCATTTTCTGCACACTTGTAGCCCTAGAATCTTAATGTGTCTGGAACATAGTAGGTGCTCAATAAATCTGTGTTGTGTGAGTTTATTGATGAATTATTTAAAGTAAATATTGGAATAACGTAAACAAATTAATGTGATACTGGTCCTATGTTATTTTTTCAGAATTTCTGAAATTTCTTTCCTCCTTCTACCTTCAGACATGTTCTATTGATAATGCAACAATGCCTATTTCTTAGTCTCTTTCTACCTCAGTACAGGTTTACTTTTTATAACCTGGGCAAATGAGGAGGGAGATTATAACCAAATAAGCAGATTGCATTTCATTTTGCGAAACAAAGACAGAGTGTGGCGTGTGCTTTATGCAGCTCCAGTTCTGTCTTCATCTAGGGACAGCTACATAGCACAGAAATGACTTCTTTCTGTTTCAGTCATGAGCTAATTTTTCCATTGTACATGTATTCCACAGCTAATAAAACAGAGCAATCCTACTTGTTTTTTAATGTTCTGCCAATGAACATACTGCTAGGAGCAATAAGTATTAAATAAATTCTCATTTTTTTCAGAGAGAATTCGTTTTTTACCATGAAGTTTGACCAAGTCAAGCTAAATAAATGTAGGCAGTAAAACTTCAATTAGACATGCTATAGCTCAGACTTACACATAGAGTCCCTGTGCAGATTGCAGTTATAGAAATAAACAGGTAATAGAAAATCTGCATTAGCCTCTGATTTTTGTCTGGTTTTAGTTGCCTGTCGGCTCTGGGACAGAACTTCCCTCTATTCAAACCCCAAAATGCAATAGCTTGATGCACACAATTGCAGATGCTTCTTTTCTGTTTCAAAGCTATTCATCCATCCATTCACTCAATTCACTTCAAGAACCGCATACTTAAGTTCCACCACTTTTTGTTGTATGATCTTGGCGAAGTTGCTCAATTCTTTTGGCTTCAGCTTCCTCATACATAAAGTACAGATAATATTTCTAACTATCTTATAGTATTTCTGGGATTCAGGAAGTTAACGCATGCAAGTGTTTGAAAAGTCTTGGCATATGATGAGACCTCCAGAAGTGTGAAATCTTTTACTGCGCCCCAGGCATGCGCTGGGAGTTGAGGTATGATAATGAAAAAGATAGGCTTAGTTCTAGCTCATGGCTTGTGATCTAGTGGGTGTCACTACTGCAAGACCATTCTCTATGGATCCCAAGTGTTTCAGCAGATCTTGTGAGCAGGGGCAATGACAGCCTTTGTTCTGATTCTCTTCTCAGGGCTCTTTAATGGAGAATAACATTGGAAATTGAGACAGGGATAGTGCCACCTTCCAGAGCAGAGAGCAGGTTTATTGTCCATTATATTTGTATAAAAATATAGGGCCTCTCTTTGCAGCAAAGAGTGAGTAGGCTGCTTGCAGTAGTTCTGAGAGACTGATATCCCCTAAACTTGGGATCCCTTTCCTGCAACGCAACCCATTTCATGCGCTTGGGTCACCTAGGCGCCATCTTTCCTTCTTGTAGACAATGGGTCTCAGGCAATCATTGCAAATGTTAATATTTTGGCTACAGATACTGCTGTGAATAATAAACTGTGCTTTGTTTCTGATCCAGGCATCTTTTGCCTTCTGCTAGCATCCAAGCTAACTAGTCAACTTCCAAGTTGAAAAAATCTCAGATTCTTCACAATTCCTGGCAATCATTATGTGAATTATCAGAAATAAAAAACATGGCTGTATAAATACAAAAAAAGCACATATACACAAACACACATATTCTCACATGTATCAAAAATGAGGATGATTAAATGTTATGGGACCATTATCCAGTAGGATATGATAATAGCAATCTTCTTTTAATTTATTGAATTAACACTAAAAACCTTCAAATTGGAAGAAAACATGAGAATCACCTACTCAAAATTACTAGTTAATATGAGAGGTCATGCTGATCTTAACTACCACATTTTCTCCAGTGCATAATAGAAAACTGGCAATAGTATGTACTCATTTAACACATAGTTTAATAAATGTATAAGTAATTTATGAACACATTTCTTAATAAATGTATTTTCTTTATTGCTTGACAACTTCCATAATAGGGTAATGTGGATTAAAAAAAAAAATTTAAAAAGGTTCTATGGAAAGTAATTCACAGGATGATCTGATCATAAATCCCTAACTAGGCAAGTGATGGTGGGTAGTCATGGCTCAGGTCTATAACTTTTTTAAATACCAGAAGTAATACTCCTTGAAGGAGCATAAATACTCAAGAGAGCACATGATCTCGTTAACTATCCTAGAATCCAATTCCCACCTTGCTTTTTCTAATCTTTCTACATCCCTAATTTCAAATACATAAAAGAAGCTGAGAAACTATTATTTTTTGGAGCATTTAAGTTCTTTCTCCCTAGCATATGTCATCAGTTTGGCTCAAATAAAATCTTATAAAAATTATCTGCACATTTGGGCATCTCTTAAGTTGGCAGTAAGTGCTTCTGCATGGAAAATCTAGCCCGTTGCTAAACTGCTTTCATGGCAAGCTCTTCCTCACTGTATGTTACCAAACAAGTGGGGTCTTGAAGCCCATCACCACTATCCAGGCAAAATTCTGGAGGCAAAGAATCTATTCAAAAGCTGCAGAATTTTGGAACAAGAGCTTTCCACTTACATTAGTCACTTAAGCCTACCGATTAAGGCTAAAATCTTTAACTCCTGATTTCCCCTATCATTCCCCCTATTAGGTTTTAATTTTCTTATTTCTATAGGATTCATTTATAAACTAAAAAATGAACAAACAAAATAACCCCTAAAACCATAAGATACAAAATTCTGGAAGAATGGCAAGCTTCTGCTTCAGCACCTACTTTTTCTAGAACACCCAAAGAATAAACCTGCCACCCTCTTCAGTCCAGCTTAATCCTAGGCTGCACACAGAATTTCTTCTATCCAAAACACTGTTCTTTGGGAAACACAGGAAGCTGAAGAATGATTATCCAGGTGTCCTCAAGGAAGAGAGCCAGAGAATCAATCTCTGCCCCATTTTTTATTTTAAATCCTCTGGCCCATAAATTCATGCATTCTGGTGGCATTCAGCTTCTCAGCCAGTCCCATCTTAGACTATTTACCATTGCCTTGGGCAACCTCCTCCTATGCACCCCTTTACTCCTCCCCAGTGGTCTGATCAGGTCTCCGTCTATTAGTATTAATCATGCCAGGAGGAAATAGTTTCTACTAACATAAAAATTATAAAATATTAGTGAATGATATTACATCATCTCTCACATCATCATTAAATAGGGGTTAGGAAACTCACTTTTTCAGTGGGTTTTTCTTTCAGGCTATGGCTCAGGAATTATGGCTCTTCTATAACGCTGCTCTTTCCAGGAGTAAAACAAAAATGACATTTTTGTTTCTACCATACTTCATTTGCATTAACATTTGATTTCTTAAACTTAACTCATTGATTCTAATTCTTTAATTGATCCAAACACAACAAAAACAACACCTAAAGTTTATTTTTATCCACATGATATGACAGACATTCCCATATTTATTTTCCCATAGTCTTGTCAATGTAAGAATGCCCAAGCAAATGTAGAGAATTTTGCAAAAACTTATTTGAGCCATCAAAGACTATACCTGGAAAGAAGATCTCAACAGATTGAGTCAAATGCTCTCAAGAAATGCTAGATTACAGCTTCTTTAATACATTTGGAAATTACAAAGATTACATGAAGGTGGGACAAAGCAAAACTGGGATCAGATTAGAGGATAGTTAAGATTATGTACTCTTTCTTAAGGGTGATTACTTTGAAAAGGAGGGATTTCAAAGTTGTGTTCACCTGGATGCTGATTAGCAAGGGATAGGGCTTGCTTAAGGTAAAGATAAGCCTTTCATAAAAGAAGTTATGTGCCTGGAGTGCCACTCCCCACCATAACCTTCCAAATATGAGATTTGTAATCAGGTTCCACCGTGATGGTATTGTCCACAGATCCCTTTTCATCAACTCTTTCAACTCTGCCTAGGCTAAATTGGCACAGTTCTAATCAGAACTCACTTGAAGTCATTCTCAGAAACGTTACCATTTGGATTGTTTTCCTATGGCCATCCTTTATGTTGTCAATAACATTTATTTACTTACTTTATTTATTATCTTTAGAAAGAAGGGCAGGGAGGGAGGAAGAAAGGGAGAGAAACATCAATGTATGGTTGCCTTTCATCTGCCTCTAGCTGGGGACCTGGCTGGAGACCTGGCTTGAAACCTAGTTATTATGTGCCCTGGCTGGGGAATTGAACCAGTGACCTTTGGGTTTGCAGACTGGTGCCCATCCACTGAACCACCAGGGCCGTTGTCAATGACATTTAAAGAGGATCATTGAGAAGTGAACATAACACTTCAGATACTGTCAGACAAAAAAATCCTAGTGAGCCTTAGTTCCCATGATTTAAACTCTTGCGAGTTCAAGGCTTCTAGTCCATAATGTTATCTCATGAGAATGATAGAACCCTGTCACCTCTCCTCCTTCTAGGCCACTAGACTTCGACAGGAATTGCCTCAAGGCAGGAGTGGCAAGGAGGGAAAAGGGAAAAGAAATATATCAAATTCTTGACTTTCAAGCTTTACAAAAAGCCACACATGAATACTTGAAAATCAAGTTTTTCCTGCCTTTAAAGAGATAAGAACTCCATGGATTAGAAGAGTGAAGAGTTGCAGCATCCAGAGGTAGATGCTGGTGAAGGCATAATGAGATCATGTGTCTGTGTCCTGTCTGCTCCCCTCCTACCCTCACCTTTGGAATCAGGTCCAGGGAAAGGAGGAGAAACTGCGTGAGTCAGGCATGAGTAGAATGTAAAAGGATACAGTACCTGTGCCTCTGGCATGTGAAGGCAGCAGCCTCACAGGAACGTCACCATAGCATGGGAAGTGAGGAGAAATGACTATGTGAGCACTTAGGACTAAGAACCTCAGGCCACCATGGCAAGAGACACACATGCACTGGCCAATAGCCTACTATTAGTTCAGGAAGGAGAAAAAGGGAAAGTTCTCAAATGTCTAATTACATCTGAAATCAATTCACGTACCTAGAAAAAGTTGAGAAAATCTTGAAGTAGCTTTTTGACCAAGATTATCATCTCTGCTTCTAGGAGGACCAAATGCAATAATAGGGAATAAATTGCGTCTTGGAAAAAGACATTAACTCGTTGGTATTTCCAACAATACAACTTAAGAATATGCTCACAACTACAGATGATCTGCCTATGAATGGAAAAGGTACTAGATATGAATTTAGAAGATCAAGGTTTAAATTGCTCTTCCATGTATTTGGCCCCATGATGGTTTCTTTCTTAGCAACAGTTTTATAATAAAAAATATGCACATATTCTGATTTTTCTCCTAGGTGGAATGAAGATATCAAATGAGGTGACAGTTTTGTAATATTTAAATTGCCATAAATGTATCAGACAAAATATATTAGTCTCTTTCTACCAAGTGTCTGTGGTCTTAGAATTATGCTTAATTTAAGGTAAGTCATTTGATAGTATATTTTGATACTATATGTGAAAAGACACCCTAGTTCATTACTTTTCAAATATTATTGTGTATAGGAATCACCAAAAAATTTTATCAAGTTCGAGATTCAGAGTTGGCAGGTTTGGACTGTGGATTGAGATTTTCCACTTCTAATAAGTCCCCAGGTGGTAATGATCCTGCTGAGCCATAGCCTGTACTTTGAGGCACAATGCTCTAGTTAGTGACTATTTTTTGCACATTTTGTGATCTTAAAATAACAATTAATATTCAACACTGCATTTCACATTGCCTGAGAATAGCTCCCACATTTCTTTATCTTCCCCATCTGTCAATATAAAGTTCCTCATATTCTCAGCCTATCTGAAGTTGATAATGTCATGTCCTAATTATCAGAGGCTCTCAAATTACTTTTAGGGTTTTTAAAAAATTTGTTATTATCCATAAAAACCATGATGTGCTTTTAGAGAAAGTATAAATAGTTCAGTACTTGAAAACTTGTAAAATCTAACCACACAAAGTTGGCAGCAGATGTGCCATTATTGCTGGTATGCACCTTTTATTTTTTAAAAGATTTTATTATATTTAGAGAGAGGAAGAAAGGGAGAGAGACATCAATGTATGGTTACCTTTCACCTTTTTTAAAAACTGGCATTCACCTTTAAAAAAAACATTTACATTTGGATATTATAAGGAAGAAAACTGGAGAAGCATTACAGCAATAAAGGTACTGTTTTATTTTAGTTGGTTTGTTTGTGCTTCACTGTCTGTATCTCCTTGAGATTCCAGGAGGGTAATGTGTGTAGAGGACAGGTTGTCGTTGCTGATGCTTTTGTCCCTCAGGTGAAGACCACTGCATTCTAGAGTATAGAACATCACTGCTGACATTAGAGATGATGTTGTCTGTTAGCTACTAAGAACATTATGTAGAAAAAGATGGTGACTTCCCATGACGGAATGGGTAAAATTGTCCAGAACTGCCAAAATTACCCATTTGCTTTCTTTGTGCCCTTTGAGGCATAATATATGCTGGTTAAATGTTGGTCTGTGGAAATAGACGGTCTGGGTGAATAATGTTGAGCAGACTACTTCACTATCTCATGACTCAATTTCCTAATCTGTATAATGGAAGTGATATTATGCATACCTCATGTGGCTTTTATAAGAATTCAAGGAGTTAGTATATGTAAAGTGCTGAAGGCCTGCCAGGCACATAGCCGGCACTATCCTATGTAAAGGCAAATTATGATTTTATTATTATTGTTCTTAATATTGTTACTTTATTTCTTTATTCTGATCAAGTTTCTGTCATGGTGAGATTATTTCAAGAAATCTATCCCTAACTATATCCCCATGGATTTGATTTTGCAGTCTCTTTAGACATTAACATATGAAGGATGAACTGCTATAATTGGTAGTTACTGGAGATGATATATACCTTTTGAAATCTTAATGGACTTTTTATTTTAAAATATTTTTTAAAGATTTTATTTATTATTTTTAGAGGGAGGGGAAGGGAGAGAGAAAGAGAGGGAAAGAGACATCAATGTATGGTTGCCTTTCTTGTGCCTCCAGGTGAGGACCTGGCTGGAGGCCTGGCTTGCAACCCAGGCATGTGCCCTGGCTGGGAAAAGAACTGGAGACCCTTTGGTTTGCAGGTCAGCACTCAATCCACTGAACCACGTCAGCCAGAGCCTGGACTTTCTATTTTCAATTGTACTGCATTTGTACTAAGCCTACTGACTGTTCATATTCAAAATCTTTACAAAATTAAAAAATAAAATACTTTCAAAGAAAGTATTATTATTATTCATCACATCCACCATTTTGAGATTATTTTATAGATCATATGAAAAGAGGCGTGTATTTGAAGACATAATTTACTCATCAAAGAAGGGACTGAAAATTAGGCTAAAAATTATGAAAGTATATATTCTATATAAAGTTCACAAAAAAATCCTTAGCACCTGTATTCTTCCTATTTGGTGTTGAAAGAGAAAAACATTTATAGATTAACAATCTTACAACATTCACTGATCACAGAGAGAATTCCATTCAAATTAAATTCCACACGTTTACACTGTACCACCCTTTGCAGCTGAGTCACTAAAGAAATATCCAGCTCTGCCTTTCTCTTCATGGAATTTATAATTTAATTTTCATAAGAGAGGCAATTATGATAATTAAAATAATCAGAGCAACATACAGACCAATAATAATAATCCCAACAGTCCTTGGTTTATGAAGCTTTGGCTTCACTATATTTTGACTTTATGATGGCATGAAAACTATAGGCATTCAATAGAGATTGTACCTTAAATTTGGAATTTTGATCTTTTCCTGGGCTAGTGATATCCCATACAATACTTTCTCATGATGCTGGACAGAAAGCAGCCAAATGATTTTGCCCAGCTCTAGGTTACTTATATGTGTTCTGAGCATTTGTAACATAGGCCAGGCTCAAATGTGATGGTTGGTAGGCAAGGTGTATTGAATGAATTATTTTACTTACAATAGTTTCAAATTATGGTGAGTTTGTCTGGACATAATCCAATTATAAGTCAAAAAGCACCTGTACTTGCACACAAACAAACCAAATGTTGCAAAGGTACAGGCCATACAGATGATAATGGTATGAAGGAAGTCAATTTACAAGTGTTAAGTTATGCTTCCTAGAATAGGTGCCACTTGTAGTGAGATGTAGGTGGCACTTTGAGTATATTCCAGGCATCTAAAGCCATAGGGACAATGAGGCTAAAACATCCTCTCCAGTGACCTATTTACACAATAAGCATAAAGTGGCAGCTGGGATGCAACTAAATTACTTTTAGAATTTAAAGCTGCAGGCATACCTCATTTTTGGATAAAACACAATGCATGGAAATCTGGCAAACACACACAACAACAGCAGTAACATTTTCCTGTTTTATAAAAGTTACTAGTCCTTAAAGTGGTCCAAAAAGTTTTTTCTTAAAAACAGAGCCCCTTTTGTGCTTGTTAAATATAAACCACTTGTAAAAATTGTGATTTACTCTCAATCCCCAGGTTGACACCTTCCATAGAGAGTGAGAGCACTGCCCTTCATGTTTCTCTGTGCCCCTGTGATGGAGGAAAGTATGTGAGATAGCTTTTCTTCTCTGCTTTCCTTCTTCTGAATGACAGCAACATGAGTCTTTGGCTTCATTTGCCCTAAAATATTTAAATCAAATTATAAAACTAATATATATTAAAAATGAGAAGTAAATTCAAACCAGACTGCTCCAGCTGCTGTGATTTATTAGTCCAATTGGTTTTTGTCTGTGGCTAGTTAGCTGGGTGGGTTAGAGCACAGTGCTAATGATGCCAAGATCAAGGGCTTAATCCCCTCTGGCCTACTCCACTTTATTCCATTCTGTGGAGAGAACTGTACCCATACTTAGGCCAGACTTTATGTGAATATCTTGCCAGAACTGACAGTGAGAATGTAGTTAAATTAGCCCAGATCTGCCATTACTAGCAGGAAAACCAGTGAAGAAACAAACAACATTCAAGGTAAACATTTAACTAATGGCCCACCATTATCTTCCACAAGGACAAATTAACTTATTTCATGGGTAAGTACATACTCTGCTCATTTTTTGTTACTACATGCTAAGAAGTGTCTTGACATCTCTTTATCTCATCTTTCCAACTTGAATTCTTCTGTTATTAAATCTTCATAAAATATATTAGGTGAGGAGTACTAAGAAATCCTATTACTCCAGCCAAAATTACTAACGGGAAAAAAGACAAAATAAACCCTGCAGGGAGCATGCTGACTGTGTCAGGAATACATTCTCGTGGTAAGTAGAGGTACTAAGAGAAGGCTGTGGCAAACCTCTCCCACTTGTGAGAAACTCGCAAGGTCCATGCTGCCATTCACTGTATATCTCTGATGGGTCAAGTGTGGGTAGGTAAAGTCTCACTTTTTATTGGACAAACCACATGATGAGGATTCAAAGTAGCCTCATTATGAATTATAAGTAAATTATAAGTAGCCTCATTATAAATTATAAATCTTTAAATGAGGTCTTCAACTTGTAGCTAGCACTGTGTGTTCCAGTTGAAAACCATTGCAAGAGGGATAAATATGTTACATGTTAAAAATTATCAGAAGAAAAACAATGTCCAAGCACAAATAACATCTCCATAAGAAGTACTGCTCAAGAAATTATTACATAGATGTTTTTAAAACTCTCTACAGAGAGAACATGCTGACAGTTACAAGTTTAGCCTTTAAATTTTACCAGGCCAATGAGAGTAGAACAAGGCAAAGCATAACAGACATGCGCCATGCATAACTCTCACATGTCCTACACCCTAGACTGTCTTTGAATTCACAGGACTAATGGTTGGCTTGTGCATTTAAAAAGATCCCCTAAATTATGTTTGCAGAAAAGTTTTCAGTTGTTCCGTGATAGGCCTTATTCCAGATTGTTGTCTATTCCACGATTTGCCTAGGGAGGTTTGTGAACAGCAAACACCAACATTTCCCATTTCAGCATGGGTCAGGTTCTTCCCTGTGAGCTTCATATGCATGATTTATTAATTGTCACAGAAGCCCTATGAGAAGATGACTATCTCCACTTGGGTACAAACAAAGATCAGAGTTTTGTCGGAAGCCAATATTTGTACTCTTTTCATTCTTCATGTGAGTGTCTGAGGGCCCTGATCTTACTAGTCATGCCACAGCATGTCCAGCCTGCACCTTCCTGGTAAGGTGTTCTGCCACCGGTGGCTTCTGCCATCACCCTCACTGCACAGCTTGTTGTCCTGCCCAGCTGCCCAAGTCTGGCCACTCTTCCCTATGTCATTCAAAGTCTCCGTTTTCTGAAGCTAAGGTCCTGTTCTTGGTAACATAAAGTGTTTTTCTACTTTTAATAGATTATGAAAAAAAAAAAAAGATAAGAAAAAATAGAGAAATCCTTTTGAGATTGAAATGTTCAATTCCACCAAAAGAGACAGTTTTGAAATCCTTGCAAATAATTTTTCCATTGAACTTGGGAATTTTCAGGTCTCTAATTACTCTCTCAAAACCAGTTCTTAAAGCTAGAAACTCAGGCTCAATAGGAATTTTAAATTGACCCATTAGACAAATCATTGACCTAGGAAGTTCTCTATGAGGCTTGTCAATTCTTTGGTGACAAAAGAATTTTTTGTTAGATATATGGTATAATTATAATTTTTTATAAAAGAAAACTAAACTGGAGTCAAATCCTGGCTCAGCCACTCACCTGTTCTAATAAATATTTCTTTGACCTTCAGCTTTTTCATATGATGGTAAATGATGGTAATAATTATATCATAGGATTATTGCAAGAATTAACTAAATGAGAGAAAGCAATTTTAACATAAATGCTTGGTTCCATTACAGAGCCTCATAATATGTGAGTTCCCTTTATCATCATCTTCCCCATGAAAACACAAAAAATTATAAACACCTGATCTGCATAAACCCCCTTTATTATTCTTCATACTCTCATAAAAGCACATGCTTTAAATTATCTAACATGTTTATAACCTACATTTTGGGTAGTAAAAATCTACTTTTAAACACACCCTATCCCTACAACTGTGACTATGTTGAATATAACAGGACATTATTCCTTAATAAAGCACAAAATCATTACCTCATTCAATAAATATTTAATGAATATGTACAGGTGCTATGATAATATAGTAAATAAAACATATATGATTTATGCCTTTATAGACATAATGGAGAAACAAACAAACAAAAAAAAAGTTGAGAAAAAGCCTGCATTTCAAAATATGGGAACACTAGGAAGGGGAGAGGGGAACAGATTATTATTTGAGAGAATGCTGGGTGGGGGGTGGGGTGTACTTTAATTTGGGAAATGCATTTGATGAAGAAAGTTTAAGTTAAGACTTAGATGGTCTTAGAGGGTGGGGTTGAGGGAAAAAACTAGTCAGTAAATAATGCATGTAAAAACTAAGGGAGAGAGGTCATTGTACTTGTCAACATAAAAAACATCCAAACTTGTGGGAAATTTTTATGAGTTAATTTGGGCACAACTGATGGATGACATATGCCAGTTTAGGAACTTCTTTTATGCATTTGAACCTTAAAAAAGAGATGTAAAGAAGATTGGAGAAAGCAATGTAGGAATTGGATTACAGGCTAGTTAACAAGATTATATGCTCTTTTCAGAGTTTACACCCTCTTCAAGAGGAATATTTCTGATATATCAAATGTGTGCTAACTTAGGTGCGTAAGAACAATGGACAAAGATGGTTTCAAACCTTTCACTTAAGAAGTTATGGACCTGGAACATGACTATCCACAATGACCTGCCTGGTTAGAAATTTATGATTGTAGAACCCCTTTCCCTCACTTTTTTTATATTGAAGGAAAAAATAGGTGACATATTCTTGAAAAAGTTGCAGAGTGGACAAGGAAAAGGGACAGGTTATAAAGGTATGCTGGGAGAGAGAGAGAGGGAATTTATGATAAAGAAGCACTATGCACTATATGCCTATATTAAGCATTCTGCTCCTCCAAGTCAGCGGACATTGAGCTAGCCCAGAATAAGTGTAAGATGAAAGACAAAGACATAAATTTATTACTCCTTGAATTGGTCTAAATTTTATATGACTCTCTCACACTATGTGTACAGCTTGCCAATTGAGTATGATTTTAGCATTTAAAGGTGAGCATTTTAAAAAAGGCATGGCTCCTAAACATGAAACAGTATTTCATCTGGTGGTCATCTGAACAAGATGTAGCCTTTTAAAATTCTGGTGACCAAATTGTGTCCAATTTACTGAGGGGGGAACCCAAAAATCCAGAATTCATTTATACAAAATGTGTATTTATCTATACATCTTTAAACCTCAGTGACCCTCAAAGTATTCTCCACCTATCTATATATACGTTTTCCCCACTGCGCAAAACATTTTTTGAACTTGACAATTTTGATGTCTTTTAGTGCTTCTTCAGTTTTCTTATTTCAACTCTTCCTCAATAAAGCATTTCCTTTTAAGGACTTTTTTATTTGGGGAAGCAAAAAAATCTCTAGGGGTGATATCTGGTGAATACAAGGGTAGGACACCACAGGGGTCAGGCCATTTTTTGGGTCAAAACTGCTGAATGCTCAATGCAGGTGTGCTTGTAACTCACCCATAATGAAATGGACAAAGGTGTTGAAAGACTCTTAAATAAATTTAGTGAGGTATGCCGAAGGCAGCCTCTTACAACAATGCCAGCAGGATCATTGATACAGATGGGTTTGTAGAACATTCAACTAGTGGAGAAGCATACAAGGGGCCCATTCTCCAAAAGATAATTTATTGTGGGAAGTTGAAAATATATTCAATAGTAATTTGGGCCTTACATGGTTTCATTTGCTTTATTTATTAACTTCAGAATTGCGTAAAAGTCTCCATTCTAGAAATCTTGGGTTAATTTTTGTAAGTTATTTATATATAAAGGTGATTTGAAGATAGATAAGATTTCCTTTCTTAATCATTTAAAATTTCAATTACAGATGACATACATTATTATATTAGTTTCAGGTGTACACCCCAGTGATTACACATTACATAATTTATTCAGTGATCATCCCGATAAATCTCACACCTATCTGGCACCATACATAGGTATTACACTATTATTGACTATAGTATTCCCTGTGCTGTGCCTTGCAGCCTCATGACTATCCTGTAACAACAGTTTGTACTTCGTAAGTCCTTTATCTTACCCATTCCCCAACCTCTCAAAGAAGAAAAAAGATAAAAAATATGAAGGATAAAATGGAATAAATACCTATCTATCAACAATTAAATCTGAAAAAAAAAAAAAAAACCCTAAATGAACAAGCAGAACAGAAACAGACTCCAAGATACAAAGAACAGTTCAATAGTTGCCAGGTGGGAAGGGGGCTGGGGAAATGAGATTTGTTAGGTGAGAGGATGGAGGCAGATGCAAAAAAGGCCCTGCACTAGGCAAGGAAGAAACTCAATGTTTAGAACCTAAGTAGAGGAGGACTTGGCAAAGGAAGCTGAGAAAGAATGGCCAAATTGTAAACAAACTGATTAAGATGGAGGATGTCATGGAAGGAAAGGAAGAGGGACTTTTAAGGAGGGGCTAATCCATAATGCCAAAATTTATGAAGCATCAGTGGGGATGACACAAAATAAGCTCCAAACTTGCTAATATGTTCATTACTGGTGACCTTAATAAATGTTGGTGGAGGTGATGGGACAGAAATCTGATTGTCAGCCGCCCAAGTAGTAAATCGGGGGGAAGAAAGTGGAGAAAGTGAATTTGGCGGATTTGGGAACAGTGAAGAAGACATGAGGTAATAGTTGCAAAAGGACATGAATAAGTACACTAGAGAAGCATAGTTTAAAGCAGATGATTCTGAGGGACAAATGAATAAAGAGATTTTATTGATTTACCTCTCAGTTTTGACCTTCTGTTTTCACATCTATTCGAGTGCCTTAGATCCAGGCAACCACGGTCCATCCCTGCCTTTAAGCTTTAGAGAACACTCTACTGGCCCTTGTCTTGTTGAGCCTTTCCTCATAGGAATCTGTGGTGCAAAGGGGACACCCTCACCCAAATCCCTCCCTTCTAGCACACTCTCTCCGCAATTAAACTTTTGTATTAGTTTCCTGTTGCTGCTGTAATGAATAACCACAACTTAGTGACTTAAAACAATATAAACTAGCCTGGCTGATGTGGCTCAGTGGACAGATGCCAACCTGAGAATCCAAAGGTCATTGGTCTGATTCCCAGTCAGGGCACATAACCAGGTTGCAAGCCAGGTCTCCAGCCAGGTCCATAGCTGGAGGCAGGTGAAAGGCAACCATACATTGATGTTTCTCTCCCTTTCTTCTTCTCTCCCTGCCCTTCTCTCTGAAAATAATTAATACAAATCTTTTTAAAAATTAAAACAAAACAAATAAATAAACAAACAAAAACAATGCAAACTGACAACCTTAACATTCTGGAGGTCAGAATTCCAAAATGGTGTTGGCAGCGCTATATTACTTCTGGAGATTCTAGGGGAACCCCTGCTCTCCCCCTGTCTAGCTAGTTGAATGCTGCTATGTTTCTTGGCTCCTGTCTGCCTTCTGTCTTCAGTCACCCATGACCTGTGGAGTCTTTCTCATTTTATATCAATATGACACTGACCTTTCTGTTTCCTGCTTCCCTCTTAAAAGGACCCTGTGATTACAGTAGGCCCACCCAAATAATCAAAGATAATTTTGTCTTAAAATCCATTAATTATAGCCTTAATTCCTTTTGCTATGAAAAAATAAACATATTTATAGGCCCTGGACAAGTAGTTCAGTTGATTAGAGCATTGTTCCAATACACTTAGGTTGTGGGTTTGACCCCTGGTCAGGGCACATATAGGAATCAACCAATGACTACATAAATAAGTGAATAAACAAACTCGTGCTTCTTTCTCTCTTTCTCATAACAATAATTTAAATTTCAAAAATGAAAATAAACATATTCATAGGTTCCAGAGATTGGAGTGTGACATATTTCTTTGGGGGTGGGGGTGGGAGTGGTAACATTTTTCTGTCTAGAATAACCATGCTTCTGTATTTAAGATCTGAAAATTTCCTGTTCAGATGACCCAAGCCCACTTTCTCAGAGCCATGATTTCTACTTGAGCAGACTGAATTGTCAGTGGGTTCAGCTTGGGCAAGAGGGTTGGTCAAGAATTAGCTGTTTGGTGGCTTGGGAGGAGGGTTTGGATACATAGGTTAATCCATACATGTGCACTGCAGGTCCCATATGATCTCTTGCACTGACGCTCAAATTAAAAACAAGGTTGGTTGTCAAAAACTATCTTCAAAGTAAACAACAAACAAACAAACATACAAAAATCTCCCTCTTTTCTCCCCATCTTATCCCAGGAGATATTAGAAAATCAACTTCAAATTACCCCTCGAAATAAAACTGATTTGGGGGATTCACTTAATTAAATTCCAGCTCAAAAACTTTGGAGCATTCTGGGAGACTTGACGAACAGGGCCAAAAATGTAGTGACTGTAAACCTCCAACTCAGAAGAATTGGAAACATTTAAAGACATTTTGGTAGGCTCTTAAAATTGCAGCGGTTTGGATCAACACAAGGATAACAACAGATGGGTAGGATTAGGTTCCACATCAGGACTGAGCCAGAAGAGAAGGGAAAGTGTGAGAGGAGGAGCAAAGATAAAAGAGGAAATTTTGAGAAACTTAAGCTCAAAAGTGCAAATATCAAGTTTCATCCTATTACTATTTTATTCCAAGTAATTGTGACACGTCTGCATAACAGACATGACAATGAACACACCAGCGGTCAGACTACATTCTTGATCTCGGTGCCTCACAATTGTTCAATGCAACTGGCCTACATCTCCCCTCAACACTCCACTTCTTTTTCTGTAACTCCAAACTAACCAAAAAATGATGCAATCTAAAACCCTCCTCTTTTCTGTCCGTCCATATGTATATGCTGAAATGAATATGTATGACTATGTACATATATGACCATATATACACACATTATGTGTGCATGCATGTAAATATACATGTGCATTTATTTGTATGTCCATATCATAGAGCAGTAGAAAAAGAATTGAACCATGAGTCAAGAGACCTGGGGCTTTGGTTTTACTTCTGACCTCCTGTTCTCTAAATTAATCAAGACTACACCTTTGCTTATCTCTGAAAGAAGATATTTAAAACTAGATAATCATTTTGATTCTTCTCCATTCTAAAACCCTTAAACATCCCCCTGGGGGAAGTCAGGTACATCTGCTTTCCTACCAGAAGTTCAACTTTGCTCCCTTAACAGGAATTATCCTATATTTTATTAGTGAGCAAGCAAAGACTAGCTTTGACAGTTATTTTCTCCCTCTACTCTATATACCCTTCTTGTGGATTTTAATTCTGGGAAGAATTTATCATTATTTTCTCATTTTTCTGCCATCAGCACCATGTAGAAATGATGGAGGTATCAAAACAATAGTATTGCATTATAGAAAGATTGCCAAATACCTCCAGACTTTTGAGTCCATGAGTTATAGTATCCATGAACTACATCTTCCTCATATAATTTACATTTTTTTCAGCATACTGGAAACCATGTATGGTGCAAGGATGATGAGGAAATTAGGGGTATGGACATGTTGGATCTAGTTCTGGCTTATTTTCTAAGTCAACAAATACATGTGGGATGTCTTCTAAATGTTAGCAATACAAGATATAGATGGTCTCTGCAATAGTCTAGTGGAGAAGAGAGATATTGAACATATAATTACATATATCAAAAATAATCAACTACAGATATTCAGTTAAAGATAAAGATAAAGTAGAAAGTACTAAGTACTTAAAATAGGAGATCTGGTTTTTGGGGAAAGGTGTCTCACAAACTATCTTTGTGGTCTAATCCAATCACTTTAAAACATACATCCTAAAGTTTTTCATATCACAAGGTACTTCTCATTTTGACATACATATAGTAAAACACTTAGAAGAGAGTCTGAAACCATGTTTCATGTTTTAACTACTGATTTCATATATGTTTGAATCCTCCACAAGATTATAAGTTCTCTCTAAGTGCTTTTAAATCTCCTTGTTATGCTTTATTTATTCAATGAATGTTTACTAAGCCAGGTATTATATGACTGAGATTCAGAGATAAGAGTCTCAGTCTCTGCTCTCAAGCAGTCATGGTCGTGTTGAGAAAACAAGAAAATAAGCAATTTCAAATCAGATAAGTGGTTATTAGAATGGTGGGAGCAATATTCATGGGGTGCTAGGGCTACTGAGAGTTAGAGGCATCGAAGAGGGTCTTTAGCCGATGTTTTGGAAAGTAACTCCTTGAAAAACAAGCAATTATCAAGTGGAAATGGGGTGTGGCGCATTGGTGCAGTTGTTCTGGTCATGCATATAAAAACATAGTAGTCACAGATATTATGTCCTTTCCTAGAAAGGGAGGTCTCAATTTCATTGGCAGAAAGGATAGTTGCGGGAGACAGTGACATAATCAGGGGCCAGAAGTGGAAGATTGAGATTGCAGACTGTGAAGAGATACTGAGAACAATTTTATTTATTTTTATATTTTTAAAATTTTTATTTATTATTTTTAGAGAGAGGGGAAAGGAGAGAGGCAGAGAGGGAGAGAGACATCAATGTGTGGTTGCCTTTCACCTGCCTCCAGCTACAGACCTGGTTGGAGACCTGGCTTACAACCTGGTTATGTGCTCTGGCTGGGAATCGAACTAGTGATCTTTGGTACTGAGAACATTTTGAAGTGTGATGACACATTATTACTTTGCTGGATTTGCAGTGGCTAGTGCAGAAAAAAATGGGAAGATGAGTTGTGAAGAATGGATCATAGGAGGGTTTAAACTGGGGCCTGGGAATTGGGGAGAAGCCTATTGCAGAAATTGGTGTGAGAGATACTGAGTCTACTAGAATTATAGCTGCAGGGATAGAGATGAGGGGAGCGAATCAGTAGAAATTTCAAGGTGGGTGTTGAGTGGACTCTGAAATCTCATGTGGGGAATGTGAGGAGAAGGGAAGAGTGCTGAATAATTCCCAGAATTTCAGAAGCTCAGCAATTGGTGAGTGGCAGTTTTAATACCCGAGATGCAGATTAAAAGAAGAGAATCAGTTTGGGGGTGTGGGGAAAATATTAGTGCTGCTATGGCTGAGATTCCTATGGAATATTTTGGTGGAGCCATCCAGACAGAAACTGCAAAATGAATCTGAAACACAAGAAAGTGGTGTAAACAGGGAATGTCTATTTGAAAAACCTCAGTAATAAACATTTTAAAGACATTCTTTCTTGTATATCTGATTGATAGGAATACTGCTTCACTACAAAGTACACATTAAAATATAAACTGTTTAATTCATTTATAAATATATTTTTAATGTTCAGTGGATGAAGGAATGGGTGAGTTAATAAGAGCTGTTATGAGTAACAAAGTTCCTATCCAATGATTAGTTTGTGTGTTTAAGTACAAGTCTGTGTATATGTATATACCTACTTAGGTATGTATGTGTCTGTGTTGTTATACATACCCATTTATATAACAATTGATGCTATATATTAGTACTATGTATCAGTAGTCTGATAGGACTAATAACAAATACAAAGATGAGGAGGCTTAAACAGCAGAAACTTATATTCTAACAGTTGTGGAAGCTTAAAGTCCAAGATCAAGATGCTCTCAGGATCACTTTCCGGTGAGACCTGCATTCCTGGATGGTAATCCTGCCTTCCTACTGGGTCCTTACAAGACCCTTCCTCTGTGCCACCACTGACAGAGATCACCGGTATCTTTTTCACCTAAGAACATCACCCCACCCTCTGATCTCAGTTAACCTTAATTCTCTCCCTACCTGTCCTGTTTATAAATAGTCACATGCTCATTAAGGCTTCAACACACTGATGACTTGGGGGCGGGGCGCGAGAGACACAATTTAGTCCACAGCCACATCAGTTCATTTGACATCCCTACTGACTTTTCCTCTGACAAAAGAAAGTCTCTGCAAAAATAAAAGAGGTTGTACTGTCTTAAGAGAGGACACCTATATAAAGGGGAGAAATACATTTGTTCAAGATCAGAGTTAGATTTTCCTTATAAAATAAGCGTGTTTCTTCTCTGCTTCACCTGATTGAATAGCAAAATCCTACAACAGATTTCCTTTTCCATTTTGGAGAAGGTTATAAGCCACTGCAAATAGATAAACCTGTAAACAGTAGCTGAATGGATTTCATGAATTGTTACTGCAGTATATTGACTGCTCTCTGGCACACAGGCTGTAAAAGCCAGAAAAAGTTGTCCCACAAGAAAGCCACGAAGGTGTCGACTTAAAGCGATTACTTGTTGAAAACTGTTGCATTCCTGGCATGCGTGCACTTGAAATAAAGTTAACTTTCACTTACAGTTACAGTTAATGTAGAAGATACCCCAGTTTATTTTGAGCCTGTTCTGTCTCACCTCTTCGCATAGTCGGCTTTCCTTTGGCCTCTGCGTTGCTGTTTTCTGTGAAAGCTCCTTGGGGTTGGGAAGCTCGCGCCCTGGTAGCCAGGTGACGGAGACAGGGTGGGAACCCGCCCGGCTCTGAGGGCGCGGAGCCTCTCGCATACCATTCCCCTCCCACCACCACCGTCCCACGGCGAGGAGGCGGAGAGGGCTTCAAACTTCGCTCCAATCCGCAGCCGGCCCTTGCCGAGGTCCCCCTGCTGGGTGACCCGCCCGCCACGGACCAAGTTGTAGGAACTCCGCAGCGCTCGGCGTCAGAGCCTGGGGAGGCGAAGCGCTCCCGCCTCCCTAGTCGACCCCTCCCTCTGCCCCTGCCTCCCGGTGCTCTCCCAGTCGGGAGCGCTGGTGATAGGACGAGCCCGGGCCGTGCATTGTGTGGATGCAAAGCAGAGCTGCGTGGCCCGGACCTGGGCTGCGGCTGCGGCTGCCGCTGCCTTCACCCGACCCGGCACTGTCATGCCCCCGCTGCGCGGCGGGCCGCTGCCTTTCCTAGCCGCTATATAAGCGCGGACGAGGGCGTCTCCGGAGGGGCTGAAGATGAAGGTGCCCGCGCATGGGCTCCCGCTGATTGCCAATCCCTCGCGAGCCCGCGCCCCGCACGGAGCCCGTGGCCCCGGAGGACCCGCCTTCGCCGCAGTAGCAGCTGGAGCAGCGACAGAGGCGGTGGCGGCGGCGGCGCGGGTAGCGAGAGCGCGTAGACCCACGGCGGCAGCTCGGGGGCCGCCGCTGCCCCGGCTGCCATGAGTTGTGCGGAGGTGATGTATCACCCCCAGCCGTATGGAGCGCCCCAGTATCTGCCCAACCCTGTGGCAGCCGCAACCTGCCCCACAGGCTACTACCACCCGGCGCCCCAACCTGGTCAGCAGGTGAGTCACCGACCAGGCAGCCTGCAGGGGCGGGGGCGGGGGCGGGGGTGAGGGGCACCGAGACTATTGCTCTTGGGGCTCTGGCGACGTCCAGCCGGGACCTGTGGCGCAGAGGATGCTCTGGGACCTACGGAAGCGCCCTTGAGCAGAAAGCCACCCGAAGAGAGGAGGAAAGGTTTCAGAAAGGGACGAGCCCCCTGGGGGGACGAGTGAGGATTCGAAGTAAGGCATTTCCCGGCTGGGGGCTTTCTGGAGTGTTGTCACCGGAGCTCAGAGACTACCCGCATAGCCACCCTAGCTCTCAGGGCTCAGTTCTCTAAAGCTCACCAAGGGCACATCTGTTTTAGGAGTATGTGAGTAAACTTCCCTTAAACCAAATGTTTTGTTTCCTTTGGCAAGGTAGAACGTTTCAGGGTTTTCTTGATTAGAGGGATGCAATGTGTCAGTGACGCAGGGGAGGCTACCTGAAAATGAGGTCAAGGAGTGGCCTTTTGGGATTTTTATGGTGAAACACAGGTCTAGTGTAACGTTTAGCAAACCTTACTGAAACTTCTTTGCGGAGTGTGTCTTATGACTGCGACTTCGAGGACCGGGATTGATCCCCAAGTTCCTCGTTCACCGCTCAAATTTGAATTTTGGGGGTAACATTGGTGAATAACATTAAATATTTCAGGGGTACACTTCTATATAGCACATCATCTGTATTTTGCATTGTGTCCTCACCACCCTAAGTCTAGTCTCCTTCTGTCACTGTGTGTTTGAGCCCTCTGACCCTCTTCATCCTCTCCCCACTCTCATTCATTAATTCCACCAAAGCACAGAGGTGTGATAGTTCAGTTTGTTGGAAGTGTGCTGTGAGTGTGTCCCCTTCTGGCCAAGGGGTTGGCTTGGTTGTCCACCATGCCAAGACTGACTGGGAATGCTGTTAATAAGCCGGGTTCGGAAACCAGGGAGATGATACAGTTTTTTCAGAAGGGAAAGTAAGGTTCTGGGGAATTTAGCACTAGTTCCCGTAGGCATTTCTCTCTGGAAATCAGCAGAGTGATTATCAAGGCTTAGATAGCACTGCATAAAACACAAGTGAGTATGTGACACTGGGTTATGCCAAGTTAGGGTCTTCAGACCCTGGAATTAGAATGGGTTGATTTGGTGAGATTGAAAAAATACACTTTTGAAGACACTTACCAGGGAGCTAGATATAGTTTAAAAATTACAATCCACTGAATTTATGGATTTTTTGTTTGTTTGTTTCTTAGGAGCCACGTAATGGTTTTAAAAGTGTGACTCTTTAATTAATCTGGCCTTTTAATTTCTATATTTTCTTTTCCTCTGTCTCTTTGCTTGATTTGTAATGCTACTCTTTTGGGGGGAAATTATAACTTTTGTTTAGAATTTAGGAACTATGAAATTCATCTGATTCAAAAAGGGTACATGCCACACTTATCTGCCACATGGTATGAGGTTAACAAGGACCAATTTGGACAAAAGAGGAAGGAACCCCACTTTCTTGCGATCATTATTATTTAATATTCAATAGGTTCAACATTTCAGGGAAGATTACTTTTGGGGAAGAGAATGGGAAAACATTGTGTAATTTTCAGTCAAGGGTGACAGATTAAGACATTTTGGTTATACTGTTTGTTTTTCTTTGGCTTTAAATATAAAAGATATAAATAATGGAGGAAAACATTTAGTACAAATTAGGCAAGTGAGGCAAAGAGGTGATGGAAATCAGTTTATGTGTTTTATAAACACACTGTCCTAGATGAACCGCCCTTTCTTTCCTCCTTTCTTCCATCTCAGACTGTGGAGGCCTTCAATTATCAGTTGGAATGTGGTCATGCAACAAACTCAAATTTTACTCAACATTTGGGAGGGTATTTTTTTCCCTTAAAGATAACTTACTAGTAGAGTTGTCAAATAATTCCATTTAAATATGAATCTGTGATGGGGGTTAGTTTTGTAATAACTTTTTGCACTAGAAGATAAAATTTAGTATCAGAAAGATGATAAATTATAAATCATAACATTTCATTTTCAATAAGAAACAACTCCAGTCTTTTATTTAACATGTGCCATAGCCCTGAGAATCAACCCCCAAATTTCATTCTTTTGCTAAGACTATCAATAAACTGAAGATGGGCTTTCTTTATTCCCTGGTTTATCAACATTGATAAACCATGTTAGTAAATGATGATCAACTTCCACTAGACTTTCAGATTCTATAGACTTTGTTTGAATAGATGTGAGGCTGTGTTCACCTAAATAACTTAGTTGAGAGATATGCTTGCAAATATTCATGTTGCTTGAGATTAATTTTGTAATCAAATAAAGAAACTATTTGCCTATAACTGGCTAACAGATTAAAAAGAGTCTTGATATTGTAACTACTGTTCTTTTACTGGTAGGAGTTTATTTTGATGACCTATATTTTCTATTGGAAAAAAAATGAATCAGGAAATTCTTATCAGGCTGACAGCATTTTTAGACTGTGTGGTGCGTGGGTGAAGTGGGACTAATATTGACTTGGCCCTAATGTAGTCATTTGAGAATACATATTTTGGTTGTTTTTGCATTCCATAAGGTTTTATCATTATTATCCATGAAGATTATTTTCTCCGTACATGGGAAGTGACCTCTAATAGCATCTTGCCTGGGAGACAAAAATAAGGGCTACAACTTCTACTGCATTTGAAAAATTAATTTGTTGAGGAGAAAAGAAAAAGAAGCAGAAAAGTGATAGCATTATAGAGAAAGTTTAATAGTCATTTACAAAATCTTTGAAAACAGAGCATTAAAGTTTTATATTACTTCTATGTTCAGTTGTAGTAGTAGTGTGGTTTTGAACTGATTTCCCCCCTCAAATCTGCATAGCTCTGAAGTCCTTGTAAATTGGTATATATTTTAAAATGCTTCACTATAATGGATTTTAAACATAGGTATATTTTCCCTCTTAATGTATGATTGTATAGCCGAAAATTCCTTTTAAAACAGAACTTCATACTCTAGGCACATGCACTTTCAGCTTTTTCCTAACAGCACAAATGTATACTTGAAATTTTAAGCTACGGTTTTTATTAAACATATATGTTGTAGGTGGGTAATAGATTAGTATTTTAAAGCCATAGCTAATTGCATAGAAATCAGGCTACATTGCAATGTGTTACTTAGGCAGGGAGTAAGCTAAATGAATCAAAGTAACATGTAAATATGTCTGAGGAGTAAATATTATAG
Source organism: Noctilio leporinus (assembly GCA_004026585.1). NCBI lineage: Eukaryota > Metazoa > Chordata > Mammalia > Chiroptera > Noctilionidae > Noctilio > Noctilio leporinus. Next base: position 81,041 of record PVIW01005608.1, read on the forward strand.
GACCTGATGTTGATTCCTAGAAATTGCATGGATGTGCATAAAGCTTACAATGTATTCTCCAGAGTTAGGATCTGCTGAGGGATGCTAAGCTTCCTGGTACCTGCGCTTACCATCTCTTTATAGCCTTAATACATCAACCCCTAGCATCCCAAGGGAACTCTTGACTCAGTCTCTCAGCGTTGCTCTGAAGGCATGATGACGCTGCAGAACATGTATGGAAAGGAATGCACTTGTATTCTAGCAGTGATGGTAGAAACCAAGAAAAAACATTCAAAATACATACTAGGAAAAATTGAGGGAAATGATATGAAATCATTGTTTTTCTTCATACCCAGTGGGTTTCTCACTTAAAAGTAGACAGTCTGTTATCCTCCAACTCCAACCCACTCTCTATATTTATAATGTTAACATCAGAAAGATGCTTAAAACAAAACCTTATGAATTATGTAATTCATAGATGGGATAGTGAAAGTTGAGAATAATCACTAGTTTTCTAATTGGGCATAGGAACGTCTAACAACCATACTTTGGGCTTCATATGAGTTAGAGCATATTTACTGTCCCCGTCAAGATTGACAGCTGCTACAGGCCTGCTTTCACTTGAAATAATTCAGTACTTGTGGGAGGCAGAATTCCAGTTATAAGTTTGAAAGGAGTTTTTTCCAGACTCTTTCTCTGGACTTTGCCACCTTGGTTAGGTCCTAACACCTCTCTGAGATTCTGTTTGTCAGGGGAAAATACTGTAAAAATGTGCTTCAAGCCCTTCTTTATAAATGGGAATATGGGTATTCATAGGACTGAGACGCCTGGCTAAATATCTCAAAGCTAATTGGTGACAAAATTAGAATCATCAGAATCCCCTGTTTCCCAATGTAGCATCTTTCCACCATACCATGCAGTCTCCCAAGGTTTTTTTTTTTTTTTTTTTGCTATTGCACAATAAGCTTATTCTTGCCTTTAGTGCTCCAAATCAACGTCCTGATAAAGAAGATTAATACGCAGTAGATTTTTTTGGCCTTGGAGCTTGAAATTCTTTCCAAGTCCTTGGTAGTGTACTTTTTTAGTTTAGGCATTCCAAAGTCCTTTTGCAAGCATTTGTATTATGCTAATGACTTTTGCTATTCATGTGGCATCCTTTGTTGATGAGGTAGAATATCCACTTAACAAATGAACATTTATTTATTTAAAATAGTATGCAGGAAGTGGTATTAACACCCAGCTTTAAGTGCCTCATGTGTCATTGCTATTCTAACATAAGTTTAGATTCATTAGGAGGGAAAAATACAATTACATCTTAGATAGTTTCAATATACCGCCAACTTATTTAAGGTGGAGTGTCTAATTTTCTTGCAATTGTAAACAAGGACTTAAGTGGGTTTATAAGAATTGATATAGGACTTCCTTGAGAAAAAACAGCTTCTATAATTCCACACTACACAAATTAACTTGACTGCATAAACTTAGAAGCTTCAAGTGCCCCACAGTTTTATATTCCCAATAACTTTCCAACCAGAAGATTCAAAGCTAGAGAAGAAAATTGAACTTTAAAATAACTAAACTGAACTGAACTGTTGTGCCTGGCAGTCCACTAAGGTAGCAATTACAATGACAATAGTAAAGACAGGCTTGAGATCTAGGAAATCATGTGTAAGTGAGGCTGTGTTCACTAGGAAACCAAATGCCAGGACAAAGTAATGCTCTTTAAGTGTGGGCATTTTGGATAAATTCGACAAACTCTGACTTCACTTAACATTTATTAAGTCTCACAATATCAAAAAGTTGGGCACAGCAGGGACATGTCTCATGTCAAGGGCAGTGAGGGTGTTCAGATGGTAGAATCAATTCTGTGCACTGACTATTGACTCTTTAGGCACTTATGGAAGATATGCTGAGCTGACCTTGATATATATACCATATAGATATATTTCTTCTTTCTTTCTCTGCAAGGGGAATTTTCAGTGGGACCAAAAATATTAAGCTCAGGATGCCTAGGGCAGACCCTATAGCAAATTTGTGAGTTAGGTGATTGTCATTCTAAAAACCTGGGTGCTTAACCTGGATCCCATTATGTCCAAAAGCCCTGTGTCCACTTAGCTTTGAAAATAATTCACAACTGGCATATCTAGTAATAGGTAAAACTTTAAGGTATTATTTACAGAAAAATATATTATCTTATGACTCAGCAATTCCACTTCTGAAGAAACCTGAAACACTAATTTGAAAGAATATATGCACCCCTATGCTCATTGCAGCATTATTTATAATAGTCAAGATTTGGAAACACCCAACTGGCCATTAGATGAGTGGATAAAAATGTTGTGGTACAACAGAATACTTACTCAACTAAAACAAAATAAAGAAATCTTACCTTTTGCAACAGCATGGATGAACTTCGACAATATTATGTTAAGTGAAATAAGCTAGTCAGAGGAAGACAAATACCATATGATTTTACTTATTTGTGGAATCTAATAAACAAAATAAACAAAATAGCTACAGACCCAAAGATACGAAGGACAGTCTGAGAGCTGTCAGAGGGGAATGGGACTGGAGGCTGAGTGAAGTCATTAGTTACAGAATAGCCACAGAGATGTGGGTAGCAGCATGGAGAAGATAGTCAATAATGTTAACATAACTGGCTTTGGGGCCAGGTGGGTACTTGAGGTAACAGCAGGGACCACTCTGTACACAGATTGCGCCATTCTTCGGACATTTTGCTGTATGTCTGAAACGGTGCAGAAGAGTATTATGTGTAAACTATGGTTGAAAAGTGATAGTCAAAATTACTTTAAGGAAACAGAAAGAAAGAAACAAAAACTCTAATATTTGAATATCAGACTCTGGCAGAGGCAAGTGCAGGAAATAATTTGGGGCAAAACTGTGCCCTGAATCTTTCAAAAAGCATATTGTTAAGCAGCTGGTTTCCTGCTTTAACTATTCATTTAGGAAGACCCTAAGAAGGCCTTGAACCATTAGACTCAAACATCTGCTGCTACAAACAAGTCATAAATACCATATTTATAGATATTTATAGATATTTCAGTGGATACCAGATTTATGCCAGTATTTTACACGTGTGGTCTAAACTGGGGCAACTGAACTATTTTTCACTTATCTCATACTTTAGTATAGGAAGAAAAAGTAAAGAAGGACCTAAAGTAAACAGGTGTCTTTTGCTCTTAAAAGTATATTATTTTCATGTGCCAAAACATTTGTCCATGTGGGATTTGGTTGGGGGGACTCAACGGATGCATTCTTTCTTGTTGCTGTGAAGGCAGATAAAAGAAGTACCAAAACTAATTCCTAGGAATTGAGCTAGATGACCGTGTCTGAAAATGAATTAGTCTTCAATGGTCTGTAGGGATTTTTGGCTAGTGTCCAGCAAAATCAGACAAGGCAGCCAATGGAAGAAACAAAATTAAGTGTGAATTTTTCTAGAGCTCCAGCATGCTGCTTATTAGGATATAGAATTGGACCAGGCTTCTATTATAATTAAGTCAAAATTCCTCATTTTCAGAAAAAGAAGCTGAGGGCCAGAGGGTTACTCAGACCCATGGACTAGTTTTGGTTAAATCCTTTCTCTCATTCCAGCCCTTTCTGTTGTGCTCCCTTCCTACCTAGGTTTCCTTTGAAACAAGTAAGCAGTAACTTACCTAAAATTACCTTCTTACTTTTTAATTTTTGAATAGTAGCTACTTGGAGAAATAACACAATTAGCTGTGTAGATAAACCACGAGTTTCCCTTAATGTCACTTACAATACACTTACAATGTTTTCCTGACTATGAGTTTAGAGACAGGCTATGACGTTCATCTTGGTGTCTCCAAGTCTTTGTACAATTACTGACACACAATAGGAATTAATTGACAATCCAGTGAATAACAGATAAATAGCAGTCATACCCTAAGTCTTATATTTATTCAGGTACACAAGAAATTTATACATTGGAACTGTTGTTTCAGTCATAGTAGTCATTATGAGAGAGAACACATAATATACCCTGATTTATGATCATTGCTTAAAACATTGTGGGAATGAAAATTTTGAAATTCTCTCTAAGTCTCTGGCATATTTTTTTGACCACCTTCAAAACTGGAAAATGTTCATCTTTGGGGGAGATGTGTTTGAGTTTTGATAATGACCAGAATCATTGAAAAGAAAAGCAAGTGTGCTAAGAAATAGCTGACCATGATAATATTATTTTTGGTTTGCTCCTTCCAACTGTTGAAAAACAAAACAAATTAAAAAAAAAAAAAAAAAAAAAAGCAAACAGTCTTGAGGCGTGATTGTACCTCCCAAACAGGCTCTGTTTACCCTTTCAAAACAAGATTTCCAGAAAGATGGTTAGCAATTGTCTCATGTATTTGACTTGTCAGGGGGACAATACATTTTTAGAGATAGAAGTTCAGTTTCATGGAGCTGTACATACAGTTTGCATTTATTAATAGCCATACTTCTGACATATGTTTATTAACTTTTAATTTTTTTAAAGCCAATTTCATTTAATTTCATTTTTAAAAAGATTTTATTCATTATTTTTAGAGAAAAGGTCAGGGATGGAGGAAGAAAGGGAAAGAAACATCAATGTATGGTTGCCTTTCACCTGCCTCCAGCTGGGGATCCGGCTGGAGACCTGACTTGAAACATGGTTATGTGCCCTGGCTGGGGAATTGAACCAGTGACACTTGTGTTCACAGGCTGGCGCCAATCTACTGTGCCACTCTAGCCAGGGCTGTTTACTAATTTTTTAATGTTGTAGATGACTCTAGACTCTCCTTAGTAAGCATGTGACACCAGGCTGATTCTGGGTGTCTGTTTGTCTGTCTATTCAGTTAGAATAAATATCCTATACACTTATTTCCTTCAGCCTGTTTTCTTGATACATGCTTTGTAAGTCAGACAGAAATAGGTTCTAATTCCATCTCTGCCATTTATTAGTTAGATGAATCTAGCAGAGTAAGTCAGTTTTTACATATGTAAGTTGGGAATAATTATTGTGACAAATGTGTGTGAGAGTTAATCAAAAAGTAAATTAAAAATATTTGATATAGCTTTCTTCTCTTGGCCCACCCTCCTGTAACCTGAAACCGCCTCTTCCAAACAGGCTAACCATAAAAATTTCAGGTCTCTCTGAGATATTTTTAAAAATCTATTATTCAAGTGATTTCAGAGAAATATGATCAAAGAGCAATGTGCTGCTTATGTGGACTTTACAAATTTTAAAACAGTTACTCCTGGCTAGTATCATAGGCAACTCTTACAAATTTCAAGCATATTTTGAAAATTAAAAAAATATATATGGCATTTAGAGAAGATAGCCTCTATCTGAAGAGGAAAAGGGACAAAAAAAGCAAGAAGTTGTTTTCAAATATGCAATGATTCATTAAAATACTTTTGTTTCCTTAGGAAAAAGTTTCCCCATATGCATAGTAATCATTTGGCATTTTGTAGGCTTAAGCCTTGGGGAGTTAGTGGTATTTGGCTCCTGATATGGAAGTCTTTCTCTTGTCAGACAAACCCTTTCCCCTGCGCATTCCTGTGCAATTTGTTTCTGTTGTGCCTGATGGCGGGCGATGAGGTGGCTGGTAAGGTTTGCACTCCTCAGGCCTCCACCTTCATTCACACCCTTCCTTTAACCTCTTCTTGAGTCAGTTTTCACTTAGTGCCTATTAATGCACTTATTGTTTCACTCGAGTGTTATTTTACCTGGGTAACAATCACCGCTGCTCCAAGATGAGGGTGAGCCAGTTAATGTGTGTTAAGTCACCAATTTTTAGTTTTTGAAGTCTCTTTTGATGGCTTCTTTATTTTTGTTAACAGTTCTTCAGGGTTTTATAAGAAAAAACATGCACGTTTCTCAGACATTTACATTTTTGGGGGGAAGTGATTGTACATTTTGAAAAAAATATGAACTAGGCTGCCTTTCAGTGTTGATTCTGGATATCTTGGTTTTGATGAGCTGAGATTTACTTTCAACATTTGGAATTTTCTATATTCTTCTGGAGAAAGAAGAGAACACTAGAGAAGTTTTATTCCAGGGAGAGAACACTAAAGCGATACAGAAAAGCACACATGGGTAACATAGTTTTAAAAAGGCAAAGAATTGATTTATAGTCACTAAAACACAGGTCAAGGAAAGTAGCTGAGACTTGAGTCTATGGAGAAGAATATCAGGATGTTGTCAGTGTCAGCAAATGAATCAGTTGCTGTTTAAATCCTGTGTTCTGTTTTCTTCATACTCACACTCAATGTTTGAAAAATGTATGCAAATTAACTGTTAGCATTTAGTTAACTATCATGTCATTTGGATACTTTAGAATTCTCCCTTTAAACACTTCTGTTGATGGTGAGGCTATAAATGTGTGTGCCTGTGTGGTGTGTGGTGTGCCTATGTATTGTAAATGTAAATATTTAAATTGGTTCACTATAATTTTTAAAACGGACTCAACCCTGTCTGAAAAAAGTACAAGAGGGAATGAATGATAGGTACACCTATTCTCCTGTCTATTGGTAGATATATCATAGGCTCCCTATTCATTTTATTGTTTGAAAGGCTCCAAGAAATTCACTTAATTAGTATGTCTGCCTTAAAGAGTTAGTAAAGAAAAAAAAATTATAATCATTCCAAAAGCTTCTACTTAAAGGAGTCAATATAGATATTTTTATAGAATCACAGGTGTTTGCATATCAAAAGGACTAATACATTAGTATGTATTTACATAAATGCATATGTGCATATACAGATATATTACATATACATGAAATATAAAGTATATAGGGTATCAATGCATCCATCAACAAAAGAATGATTTTTAGAAAATAGATTAATAAAAGCTATTATGATACACTAGTAGATTTTGCTAAATTTTCCCCCATTTTATACTGGAAAATATGTAATTTTTAGATTAATTTACTTGCATCCAGCCATTCAACAATAGTTTAAAAAGAGTAACAAAAATTATTTCACATTTAGAAAATTGTGTAATCCTAAATAGAAAATCTATAGATTAAATTCAACTGCTATCAATTAAAAATTAAAATATTTTAGGCCTTGGCTGGTGGCTCAGTGGATTAGGTACTGGTCTTCAAACCCAAAGGTCACTGGTTCGATTCCCTATCCAGGCCACATAACAAAGTTGTAAGCCAGGTCAGGTGAAGGGCAAACCATACATTGATGTTTCTCTCCCTCTCTGCCTCTCCCTTCTGCTCTCTCCAGAAATAATAAATAATTTTTTTAATTAAAATATTTTATTATTGGTATAGGTCATCATATGCCAAGTTTGTATCAGGATTTGCAGTGTACACATTTTTACATATATAAAACTTTACTTTTATTTAATCTAATAATTTATTGCTAATTGGGATAAAATAAAACATTGCCTTTCTTTGGATAATTAACACAGCCAGGACTTAATCTAAAAAATAAATGTAAAAATTAAACAATAGCTGCAAAATTCAGTTCTCACAAATTGACGTTGAGCTTGATGTTAACAGAAAAAATGAAATCAGTTTCATAGATAACAATGAATTCTTGTGGACAGTGAAGCTACTCTGTAGATTGGTTTTAATTTCTTTCCCATATAAAAATAGTACTTCTTTCTAATATGGCAGAGTATTTGGTGGAGAATGTGCACATATGCCAAACACAGTAGGACTTCGAGCGTATATGCATGTACCCAGAAAAACAGTATTGTGATTTAAATAATAAATCATAGCATTTATTTAATTTTATGATGGAATTTAAAGCTAGGAGTAACTTTAGAGGTCATTTAGATTAATTCCTTCATTTGATACATAACTATGTTACTGTAGTACTTTTACTACTGAAATTTTAAATATGAAGATGTTCAAATCTGCAAAAGATACTATAAGAACTATAACTACTCAGTCATTATAATCACTTATTCATCAACAAGGCATGTACTTATACACTCAAAGAAAATGAATTAAATATTTATCAACAAGTGATAATTATACTGACACACTTCAAATAAAAAAATCAATACACTTATTTAAAGATAGCATCTCCTAAATATTAACCAGCAGCTCATAATATACCTGAACATTTCAGGACTTATCTCATGCAAGAACAACATACTCATTGCTAGGGGAAAGGTTTAACTTACTGAATGATGGTTTTATAATCTGGAGCTATGGATTTTGTATCTAGAATTATCTTAGAAACATAAGAGTCTGGATTATGTGTTTTGATAGAATTTTCAAAATTATGTGCTTACTGTGTATTCTGAAATGATTTATTTTTCAACTCATCTTCATTTTCCTGTGTATATATTTTTTCTAATATTAAAAACACTGTATGACAAAGAAGCAAATTTTGCCAAGATATGGAAAATGCATGAACTATAATTGTTAGCATTATCTTATTATATCTATTTCTTGTTGAAATTGTTGATAATAAAAGTAATGTGTGTTTAATAAAAAATGTTTGGAAATGCCGAAAAGGAAAAAAAAAATCCTAGCCAGGAAAACAATACAAAATAGAACATTTTGGCAATTTTTATTCCCACACTAGATACCCCTCCCCTGCTCTCCTTCATCACATATATGCACACGCATATGCACCTGAATATTCTTCCAGCTCCACCACTTACATGCTCTGTGTGCTTTGGACATTTACTTCATTTTTCTGTGCTTTAGTTTCTTACACTGTAGAATTGTAAGGATTAAGTGGAGGTAATTAATAAAGTTTTATAAGTGTCTGACATAATATGTTAACCATTATTACCGCTATAATGATACATTTAAAAATATTTTACAATCATCAAGATGTTCCCATTTTAAATTAAAAGCCTTACTAGCCATTGCTAGTATCTTGTATTTTTTCTGTAAGCCACAGAAATACCTTTTTCCCCTCTATGATAATGGTGGTACGTGGAATATATGAACAATATGTTTCACGCAAAATGAATCTTCATGTGGACTTATTCTGTCATTTTTGTTTGATTTTTGAGAAATGAGTTGGGCATATCTGCCAAATTCTTTTATAAGATGTTACATTTTTGTTTCTATTTTAATTTATTTCCTTTATGAAAAGCTTTCTTCTTCTCTACCCCACCCTCAGACAATTAGGCCTTTTATTCCCATTTCTTCCTGTCCCAAACTATAATGTTTTTCTGCATTAAATGTCTAACTTAAAACAATAAAATGAAGGGTGGAAGAAAAATAGAAAAGAATCTGTCATTTTTTTATTACTATTATTTTTCTTGTTGTTGTTAAAATCATCCTTGTTTTGGTATGCCTAGATTAATGAAAAACTTTCCCACTCTGGAAATATACAATCTGATAAAGAACTTTCATTTCTTTTCTAAATTTGAAATAGATATTTTTTAAGGGTGAGAAGGAGAAGGCTGGTCTGGGAAGGGGAAAAATGGAATAAAACAGATGAAAATGAATCAATTTAAGAACATATGTTAATATTTGGATTTAAAAAATGAAATGTTAACTACTTAATGCTTTTTTACAAACTGTCTGTGATACTGTGTTTTGTTTATTCCATCCCAGAAGAAGTTAGCGGTATACAGCAAGATGCAGGACTCTCTGGAAGTCACCCTTCCCAGCAAACAAGAGGAGGAGGAGGAGGAGGATGAGGAGGAGGAGGAGGAGAAAGACCAGCCTGCCGAGATGGAGTACCTTAACTCTCGCTGTGTCCTTTTCACTTATTTCCAGGGAGACATTGGGTCAGTAGTGGATGAGCACTTCTCAAGAGCTTTGGGCCAAGCCAGCACCCTCCATCCAGAATCTGCCATTTCAAAAAGCAAGATGGGGCTAACCCCCCTATGGAGAGGTAAGAGTTTAAAAGCAGATGCTCTCCAGGGCCCCGTCTCTGTTTCACAACCACTGGTGCCAGGTTCCAGCTGGAAACTTGCCCCTGAGGACGGATATCCACTTGCTTTGTAATTTTTAAGGACAGCAAGGAATTTCTTTCAGACAAACAGCTGGATCGGTTTTGTCACATGTGGAATGCGGGGTTGGAAAAGATGCAGTCACACCCCTTAAATTCCTCATGGAAAGCAGTGATGCAACTGGCCGGAGTTTCTAGTGGCAGGATCTAGCTGCGAGGCACCATTCCTTAAGCCCCGATGGCCCAATTTGGATGTCTAAATAATAGGCGTGTCTGGATCAGCTTTTAAAAATTCGCTCTTGCTCATTCCACTAGGTGCTACGTGGTGATAGAGCAGGGATCTGAGTCTGACCCAGGAATACGAACTTTGAAAGCCTTTTGTGTTGTCTTAATAACTTTCTCTATTGTTTTGTTGTGATCTTAACTCTTTGTTGCATACAATCCATCTACATGGTTTAGATGATTAATGGGGTGTCCTCTTCTTTATTTTCCTTTATATGGAGGTCACAGAGATGTGTTTGAATCTGATCAGTATCTCACCAAAAATTGCTGGGATTGATTCAACAGGATGATCACAAGGCCAGAGAAAAAATGATAATCGTTCCAATGATAGTTTTAGAGAAATGCATTATGGACTTTTTTTATCTGAACTTACCAGGTTATTTGAAGCATCTAGTAAAATGGATCTCAAAGTGTGGTTTCCAGGACGAAGAATATTGGTATCACACAGGAGCTTATTAGAAATGCAGATTTTTGGGCCACACCTTAGACCAACTGAACCAGAAACTCAGGGGTAAAGTAATCTGTGTTTTAGCCAGCTCGCCCAGGGATTTAGATGCAGGGCCAGGTTTGATCATCTTTATCTTGTGCTGTTAAAACGGACTGCATACCACTAACTCAGACCTACTGAATCAGTTTCTCTAAATGAAGGGACTGACACTTTCACAAGCGCCCCAGGTGATTCTGTGATGAAGAAAGGCTAGTCACCTGTGGTAGTCTAGCTTGTGGTTGGGGTGCAGGTGAGAGGCCATGAGTGGTTGGGCCCCTCTTGGCATCAGAGGAATGGTTCTGATGGTTTGTAAATATGATGTCCTTCCTTCCTTTCCTTTCTGCCTCCCTCCCCTCCCCTCCCCTCCTCTCCCCTCCTCTTTTTAGTAAATATGAAGAACACTAAGATAAGCAGTGACTATAAAGGGAAGGTGGAAAACAAACTCAAGTGACTGAGACCTTGACAGAGGTTAACTGGACATCATAACTGCTTATTTGATAAGTGTATATTACAGATTCCCCACAGAACTGAGAACTTAATCCTTGGAAACCTAAGATATTATGTAATCCACCAGTATCCTATTTGTTAGCACCTGGTGAACATGTTTAATAACTTTTAGAGGGTAAAAATAAGCAAACTTCAATGAATTAGCTGACTTGAATATTTTGGTATATCAATAATAAATCCTATCAGGATAATTTGTGCCGGGGGAGTAATAGATGCAATATCTTCTTTTAGAATACTGGCATAGATAACACATCTAAATATTGGTATATAGATAATGCATCCAAACTGGAGTGTAAGAATAAGAGCCCAAAATAATATCTATATATCAGAGTGATTTATCTATAGCATCATAACCAGAATAGTTTTAAATGAAATGTTGTATACATGCAAAAACATATATATTATTTTTCCTGTAACCTGCATGACTAAATAGAGAAGACCTTTGGACAGATGTCAAATTTTGGTATAGAAAGATTAGATAATGGTAATGTTTTATTAACTATTATTAAGATTTTCTTGATATTATCTTTAATTTGGCCTTCAAATCTATCTAATTTCTTACATATTGACTTACACCGCACACATTTATTAAGGTTTTACTATGATCTAGGTAGTGGGACTATATCAATAAACAGGAGAGTCTATAAGGCTCTATACTCATGAACTTTTTAGTGGGAGAGACAGGTAATAAGTATATGAAACACAAAGTATCATTTTTCTTAGGGGAATAATAAACAGTCTCTAAGACCATTACATTTGAGCATAGACCTGAAGGAAGAAAGAGTGCTTCTCGCTATATGACTAGCTAGAAACAGATTATTTGAGGCAAAGGGAATAACCAATGCAAATACCCTTTATAAAGACGGAGTTTAGAATGTTTCATGTGAAGTAAAAATGCTGGCATGTATGGAGTGAAATGAAGAGTGATAGGTAGAAACAAGAATTTTAGAACTTTTATGTCAGTTTAGTGTATCAGAGTAGCCCAGGCAAACACAGTGTATTCTTCAATTTCCATCTCTCTATCTCCCACTAATTTTTTCTTTTTCTTGTTTTAAAGATTTTTATTTATTATTTTTAGAGAGAGGGGAAGGAAGAGAGGCAGAGAGGAAGAGAGACATCATTGTATGGTTGCCTTTCAACTGCCTCCAGCTACAGACCTGGCTGGAGACATAGCTTGCAACCTGGTTATATGCCCTGGCTGGGAATCGAAACAGTGACCTTTGGATTCAGAGGCCAGTGCCTTATCAACTGTGCCACCAGCCATGGCTTAATTATTTTCCCTAATACTCAGGATAATGCATTTCTACATGGAAAATCTAGAATAAATATGACTTAAATGATTAAATGACTGACTTAGATAGACCAGGTTCTTTCCATGTACCCCAGGTTAGAAGTTTTCAGTGGAGAATTTGTTAGCAGTAATTGTATGAAATCATTGATTAAAATTTTCTTATTTGTAAAATAAGTTCTGTGGTTTCAAATGTATTATTTACTTTTCACCTGTGAATATAACTTGCTGTAGTTGTTTCTAGTTATGAATCAGTAAGTTTTAGATAAACATACATACCAGGTACAATTGAGATTCCCATGTCTAGCAAAGAGTGCTATTGGGAGTTTTGTATTAATTGCCAAAGCAATACAGGTTTAGAGAATGCAGTCTTTGGATTGTTTGTTTTGGGATCAAGTTTGTGCCTTATTACTGTCTGCTTGAAATGTGATTTCGAATTAATTACTAAAAAATACTCTCTGGGCATACATTCACAAATATAATCTATGTTTAGTGATACCCACTTTCTAGGGTTATAAGAAATATTTTTTAATAATGTATATGAAGAATTTGGCATAGGGCTTGAAGTAAGGTACTAAATGAAGGTCAGATGCCTTTTCTTTCTTTCTTTCTTTTTTTTTTTTTAAGTAAGTTTTTACTCAGTTTGCACACAGAGCACCAACCTTGGGTCTTTATACAGAAACATTGCTTTTTGGAAGTTTGTATTTCTGGCAAAAACACAGTGTCTTGGACATAGTAGGTACTTAAGTCTATTGACAGTGTTGATGGCCACAGTGGTAAGACTTGATGCAGGAGCTGCTGACCAGCTGTATTAAATTAAGAGATCTAATTTATGGTATGAAATTTTTACAGTGCTACAAAGGAATTTAAAACTGAGTTATGTTTGATTGCAGAATATATTTACACAGTAAATCTTTAGACAAGAATAGAGTGTCAGCTAATAATGGAATAATGGTTGTACTCTGAGTGAATCTTGATGGTGTGAGTAAAGTCCTCTTTAGGCATTTTTGCAGCTGTTAGGCAATTGACAAGAAATATTTGTACTTTGTTTGGCACAATATTGACATCAATTCCTTCTTATTTCACTATACAGTCTAGCAGGGATTGAATAGGGTTTCTCAGTTAACGGGACCTAATGAATCTGAATGTCCCCTGATCCCCATCCAAATAGAAACATCAGCTCTAAATATGTCCATGCATTGATCTCAGTGCCCAAAACCTAATGAATCTGAATGTCCTCTTATCCCCATCCAAACAGAAACATCAGCTCCAAATATGTCCACACATTGATTTCAGTACCCCAGCACTATTATAGAAAGTAGTCTGCATGTGTGTGCATGTGTGTGCGCGCGCAGAAAAGTGGAGTAGTTGCACATTCGAAAAATATATCACTGACTTAAAAACCATGCTGAATAGTAAACTAACTGCTATGTTTCTTATTGTAGTGGCAAAGTAATTGTTGCTGTGCACTTGGAAAAACTAATTCTGGTAGGAAAGACCTCTCAAAATGAGTACTAGCCTAAAAACAGCAAAAAGAAGAAAAGGAAGAAGGGCCACTTTTCTGAGCTAGCAGACAGGGAAGCAGATAGCTGGGCCGGTTAGTGCTGGGAAGTTGAGAGCAGGCATGGGGAAGGAAAGGGGCCAGTGTCTTGCCTCCAAGAAGTGTGGGCATCTGATATTGCCCCTGGACTCTCTCATTTTGGAGTTACAAGACCCATTTTGAGTAACTCTGGAACAAAGGAATTAGAGACCAATCTTTGGGACATAATGGTAGTGCCCAATTCTTAAGTGGCGGAAAACTTTGGAACACAGGTCCTTTCACCTGTGACCCAACAATTTTCATGGGAAGCAGAACAAGATGGAGGGGATTAAGTTATAGTGTGGCCCCTTTTGGTTAAGAATGTAGTAGCATTTTCCTTCCAATGAGATGAATAAATCAATATTGATGTTTTAAATCAATATTTATTCAAAGACTAAGTTTTCTGAAGGTTTTAAAAGATAATTTAAGATAATGGCTGCATATCGCTTAATTATCCCATTTTTCCTTTTAATAAGATTATTGAAAATTAATACAATGTTCAATTTAAGAAATGCATGTTGAATTTTCTCCTGCTTATATTGTTTGCTCTTAGATTTTTTTTTTTTTCTGGAGACATTTAAAGTTAATGTTAAAAGTGCCCCAGCTATTCTGAATTGAAAGAACCACTCTTCTATGTCCCTAAGGTATATTTCTGGTATAGTCACATAGTGAGATTACAGGGTATGCTTCGGGTGGGTTGTATTGCACAATATCAATTTTGTCATATTGTGGTTGTTTAGGAATAGGTTGTGTGTGTGTAACATTGTTTTTAAATCTCAAGTGCAAACTGAATCAACCTATAGATTTTTTGTACATGTCAGACTGTCAATGTTAATATCATCCACCTAGCAAGTAACACTGATGCCTCTGTCACTATGGAGTGTTAACATTATACAGCTCTGAATTGCCTCCACTAACCTGAAAAGTAATATTGCATGGAAATAGCTCGTGCACTGTGTCTCATATGCTTTTTCTTCCAACCAATGTGGCTGTGATTAAGTTCTCATAAGCAAAGAGTCATATAATGAAAAAGAAAATTTACATACATATGAAGTAAGTACACTGATTCCCAGGCATGAAAAACAGCATATCATCTGTTTCTTTGCATCAATATTTTTTCTTAATAATCAAGTTACCGAATAGTGGTTTTGAAGTTTTGACTTGTCCATAAATATATTTTCTAGTCAGTGCCATTTCATTTACTTATAAAATGCAACATTGTTTTAAAAAAGGCTGTATAGACTGCTGCAAAATCTATATTAATCGCAGGAGACATACCAACTGGGAAAATACTAAGTTGTTTCTAATTTTACTTTTCCCTGGGGTCTTTTAAAGCTTTACTCGGATTTTATGAAGTGCATTTAAAAAGTAGAGTTTCATATTCAATGATAATGTGTTTGCTAATCACAATACAGTACTTCATAAATAGGACAAGATTTTTGGTAAGGAATGTGCTCATTACTCACATTTGTACATGCATGTCCAAAATGCTTAAGCATCTATAAAAAAATTGGGTTCATGTACATAAAATGAAAAGAAATGAAAGCACCCAGAAAAATGACATACACTCTCTGTAACTTTGGTATTTTACTGGTAGGTTTCAATAAGGGGAGCTCCACATGTCTGGCACACACACCTGTGGGTTGGGTTCAGCCATTTGTATGATGGGATTCTGGCCCCACTGTGAAATGAAAGTTTTGAGTAGAATGAAGGTTTGGTTCCAAAGGTTGGATCTGTGAGGGCAAAGTGGCAGGTTGATGGTGGCCACGCTGCACTATATGATGTAAGGAGACTCTCAACTTGCAGGGGCTTGAAACTTTGTACAGTGACAATTTCCACTGTGGGTGCAACAGAAGTATTTTGTAACAGCCATCGTTTAAGGCAAATTGAATTTTATTCTCACAATTTATACAATTTTCTTTCTTGTCATTAGCAGCCATTTTTCATATGTCAAAGGAAGACCATTCTTAAGTAAAACACATTTGCTCCAGTGCCAGGAAGTTTGATTTTAAGCGGTACTTTCTGATGGACTGTGATTGTGACAAAACAAATGATTTCAGTGAAAAGTTTTCCAGGACTATGTGAAGACCTGAATAACGATTTCCACTTCCATCCTTTGCCTTTTGAAGATGATTGTTTCCTAGATTTCTCCAAGGGTTTGAGACCCACAGAGGTCCCGTGGGGGACAGACTTGAATGTGACGCATGGAGAGCTGTCTGTCCCTAGGATGAATGGGATGAATGGTGGCAGCTCTGGGCTGTCCGGGAGAGAATGGGAAAGTTTGCAGAGTTAGCTGGGGAAGCTAGAG
The DNA here is from genome assembly GCA_004026585.1 of Noctilio leporinus. Classification (NCBI taxonomy): domain Eukaryota; kingdom Metazoa; phylum Chordata; class Mammalia; order Chiroptera; family Noctilionidae; genus Noctilio; species Noctilio leporinus. The sequence continues at coordinate 97,354 of PVIW01005608.1, forward strand.
AAAGGAAACGCTTGACCAACAAACACCACCACAGTGATAACTTAATTATGTTAGTCAAATTACATAGGTGGTGGTTGATTCATGTGTTATACAAGCTTTCCCCGAAGTTTAAACAAATCAACTGTCCTGGAAATTTATGAAATAAAAATATGATATGTTGTATTTCTGAATACTTTTATTTCAGAGTATTTCTTAGGATATCCTTTAGTCAATTGAAAGATCTAGCAAGGTGTGTGTTAGGGTAATCCAGTATAAAAATACTATCTTACTATACATGCATGACTAATATGCTGAAGCACCCATTATCTTTATCTATAGGTAGAAATAATTTATAGGTCACTTTACAGAGTGATAGAAGTGTGGAGAGGAATTTTCATTCAAGCACCTCATATTTTAATGGAAGAAACTGAGCCACAAAGAAGTCAACAGATCCATTTAGGGTCATAAAATGACATAGGGTGAGAGCTGGGTACTAGCTCTCTGGCTGAGCTCTCTACACTCCCAGGCCAGTGCTTGCTCAGTTACACCACCCCACAGCCACAGGCTGCTAATGGGGTACCAATCTTCCTAAACAGAGATCTGACTGTATCAGATCTCTGATACAGAAAAGTTATAACCTTTCAAAGCTCACTGAGAACTTCTCAGGACAGCACCCACATTTTAGCACAGGGTTGGCAAGGCCATACCCATAATGTGTCCATCTTGGACCCTGCTCTAAATTTTTGCCACCTGTTGCCTACTGAACTCTTTCTAATCCTTCAAATGTTACTTTGAGTGTGTGTGTGTAATTTTTGGCCTTTTACATACAGTTTTTCATTTGCCGAAAACACTTCACCACTTTTCTATGTGCCTCCCCTTATGAGAACACCTACTATGTCACATTGCACATGTTGAGTTACTTATTTGTCCCCCATCAGATTGTGATTAAAAAATGACATCTATTTGATTGTTTAAGACCTCCCTGTGTTTGCTACAGAGTAGGTCATCTATAAATATAAGGATTGAGTGGAGAAATTTAATTAAGCAGAGCTGGGAGGGTTATTCCTCTCTAACTTATCTCCAAGTATTATTCTTTGATGTTACTCCCCCTCCCCAAACACTTTCTCAAACCCATTACTCATACTTGAATCTCTTGATTTCCACAGAACCTTCACCAACGTCCAGTGTAGAGGTTAGAGTTACAATTATGCCCTCTTGTGGCACAGCTGTGAAGAATGCTGGCCATTGATGTGACAGGCTACCTGTCAGTTTCCTATTTGGCAATTGTGAAGTCTTGGGCTTCTTTCCTGCCTAGATTTCCACAGGGATAAAAAGGAAATAACAATAGCAATAATAATAAAAAAAAAATAGTAACCACCTCATAGAGCTCAAGTGAGGATCCACTAAGACCATGCATGAAAAGTTGTTGGCCTGTTGGACATTTGGTCACTGTAATTAAATATTAACTAATATTATCAGCCCGGTGTCTTCCAGACCTCAAAAGAAAAAGAAAAAAAAAGCTTAGAATATACTCTTTCTGAAGGAAATGAGCATTGGTGAGCATAATTAAATGCAACCTTGCTTCCACTTGTTTCTTTCAGCATTAAAAATGTATAGTTTGAATGAAAATTTTATTTGTATTTAAAAGTAGTTAGGACCTACCTGAACCACATCTATGGGTAAGCTTTCTTTGCCTGCAAGGTAGGGAACTATCTATCACCTTTGCTCAGACTTGATGACAGATAGACACTCAGGAGGAAATGAAGCTTTTCTGTCCAACTTGCATGCCTTGGTGTGGATTTTTGAATGCATAAGCCAAACAACCGAGGGTGGGGTGGGGGGGGGCCTAATTCAGCACCTTGAACCCAGCCTGTTGACTTAGCGTGGGAACTCGGAGGCTTACCTAGTCTCAGCTCACCTCAGTGTGGGGAGAAGTGCATCCTGATTAGCCGGCTGTGAAATCCTGAACATGTAGAGGCAAGTCTGTCCCAGAACGGAATCTTATGTAAATAATTTATTTTTCTGTCTTCTCAGACAGCACAGCTCTCTCAAGTCAGAGGAATAGTTTCCCGACTTCCTTTTGGACCAGCTCTTACCAGCCCCCGCCTGCACCCTGTCTGGGGGGAGTTCATCCTGACTTTCAGGTCACGGCACCCCCTGGCACCTTTACGGCAGCTGACACCAGTCCCTGGCCGGGACATGGCCTGCACCAGACTGGCCCAGCACCTCCCCCTCCCGTGTCTGAGTCCTGGCCCTACCCTTTGGCATCTCAGGTGAGCCCATCCTACAGCCACGTGCACGACGTGTACCTGCGACACCACCACCCCCACGCTCACATGCACCACCGCCACCACCACCACCACCACCATCACCCTCACCCTTCTGCATCCACCCTGGATTCATCCTATGGGCCCCTGCTGATGCCGTCAGTGCGCGCAGCCAGGATTCCTGCTCCTCAGTGTGACATCACAAAGACAGACCCGACGACAGTCACCACTGCTACCTCAGCGTGGGCCGGAGCCTTCCACGGAACTGTGGACTTAGTGCCAAGTGTGGGGTTTGAAACAGGTGAGCTGGGCGGGTGGGGTAGGGGGCTTCCTTCTTTCCATAAAGAGAAGAATAAGTTAAGAAATAGATGTTTAACAATCTTGAAATACTTTTTTTCTTATATGTGTGAAGTTAAGTTTTGCCAATATGTTTATAGAACCTATCTTGCACTTATTCCTGCATTCCTGCAGAAACTGGTAGGACTAGTTCATGTAGTACAATACAGCCTGCGAAAGGTCTTGGAACGTTCCTCCCATTTCTTAAACTAGTAATCTTGTTCCTATGGACTGGAAACTCTGGTCCCTTACGTTCATAAGGTTTTGAGCCTATTCTTTAAATGTCCCCCTGTGCTTTACACTATATGTAATGCCTAATAGAAATCATAAATAATATATTTTAGTAATTCTTCCTTCTCCCCTTCTTTGTTAGGTCTTATTTATGATTTATAAAACAAGCTGCTTTCTAGAATGGAGTCTATGGTCTAAGTTTGGAAAAGGTTAGGGAATGTACTATTTTTTTAAAAAACAGGATTTCCCCCCTTTTCCCTTTCTTTATCGCCTTCTCCTTTTCCCCTCTGATTCTCTTCCTCCTACCCCTCCTCTTTTTTCTCTTTCTCTCTCTCCCTCTCTCTGACTTCATAAAATTACTGTAAAGTGTATATTTAACAGATTTACTTAAAAAATGATAAGGGAAATATTTATTCACAGAGCATTTAGCGCTTCTCTGGAATTCACTAGTTCTATATGTCATGGAGTTAAATGTTTGAACTTGGTTTGGGGGGCAGACTAGCCATATTAATAGTATGAATAGTTCTGAGCTCACGAAGCCAAACAAGACCAATCAGGTCAGTGATTACATCCCCCGAAGTCTACATTCCAAAGTTGCCCACCTTCACCTCCAATCCCAGGTTCTTTTCCTGGAAAATTTTGTGACATATTAGAATGCTCTCTCCAGAAGTTTAAAGAAACTCACCCTTTTCTTAGTTTTTCTATAGTGTGCAGGATCTTTAATGTGCGTAATAAATGTTGGCATCAATGGCATTCATTCTGATGTGAGTGGAAAAGTCTTGCTTTGGTGACTGATTCTGCATTGAGCTTTCTAAGTTTGTTCATTGCCTGACCTAACCTATTTCAGCTTCCTATTGAGTCTCTGGGTTCAAACTGCTTTTCTAAACAAAGTCTCAGGGTTCTCTCTCTCTAGGAGAAGAGAATGTGATGGGGTGAACCACCACAGGCTTTTATTCTTTCTTAGCCACACATAAGCAGAGTGAAGGCAACTCTTAGATTGTTGGTTGCCTGGGCCAGATCTGACTAGAGTGCCATTTTGGTAGCTGCCATCATGGGTAGCCAATTTCCATCTCCCTCCTATGGTACCTGTGTGGCCAGAGTTAACAGTGTCCTTAGTGAGCAAAGAGGATGTTCTCTCCTTTCTTTGTCACTTTGGGCTGCTATAACATTTAGCTTTTACAGGTGTGGAAGTTGGGAAGTCCAAGATTAAGGTTCTGACCCTTTTGGTGTCTAGTAAAGACCCATTTTCTGGTTCATAGACACTGTCTTCTCAGTGTTATCTCCACATAATTTAGCATTATCTTCACTAACTCAGTGTTCAGAATTTTGGCTTTAAATCATTTGGGGGTGGGGATGAAAATCACCCTCCTACCTTTTGGAAGTAGAAGAAAGAGTAGTTTTGTTCTCTCTGAGCTATTAATTAACATTATTGAGTATCCACTATATAAGGTATTGCCAGAGGTACTTTATACATATTATTGCAAATACTTCTGAAATAGGTCTTTAACTCATTTACAGATAAGAAAACAGGCTTCATTTTTCTATTTTAAAATTATTTGCCTAAATTTTAAGTATCCAATTCCTTTCTAAGGAATTGCTGGGGCAGCATCTCCCTCTATATGTATGTAACCTAGACTACTATTAATTTAGACTGTTAAGTTAGACTATTAATGGTTAATAATGACAAGTGAAGAAGATTTACCTGTTGGATATACGCAATGCTACTCTTTGTTAGTACGAGTTTAGGATGATGATCATAATTTATCCTTGTCCCGTAGTTTTGACCCAAATGAGAAAACAAAGACAATGAAATCAATGAAATAAAGATCAAATTTTTAGTATAATCATTAATCAGGCTAAATTGGAAATCCTAGATTAGGCTTACTGTTAAAAATGGACTTTGTAGTATCTTGAGTTAAGTTTAGATTCTGGGAGGTCCATCTTTAGGGAAAATGTGCGAGTTCAGAGTTTCCATAGACATTTGCCTTGTTACACAATTTAGAGCACCATTATTGTGAAAAAAAAAAAAAAAAAAAAAGGCTGAGAAGCAAGATCTGACATATGACCCTAGTCTGCTTACCATACAATTGGCAATAGCAGGTAGAGTGCACTTTCCTGTGTGGGGGCTGGCCTAGAAAGAGAAAGGGAGGGGCTGAGCCCTATGACTCATTTTCTTCTCCTAATGGAGGCATCATATCAAATACCACATCTCTCCTCCTTTGAGAAGAGTTAGGGGTGTTTTAGGTAAGCTTTCTGAAGAAACTGACTCTAAGATGCAGATTTTATTGTAGACAGTTCATGGGGTAATGTTCTCAGGCTGACAACTTCCAGATGTGGATAGAATTGGGTAGGAGGTATCTCACTACAATTAAGTTTAACTGAGCCCTAGTTGATTCTATGGGGAGCTCTGGAGCTCAGATGCCTCTTTTTAATTATCCCGCCTTAAGTCAAGGTGGATAAGCTTTTATATTCCTGAATTGACTGGTTATTGGATGGATTTGCTTATGGAAAGGCAACAGACATTACATTAGGCAGGATGACTTTACTTAGCTGAAGAGAAACAACTGAAAGACATGAGCTGTCAACAGGAGGGGAATGAATTTCTCAACAAAATGGAGAGAGGACAGTGGCCCATCACAATATCCACTACAGGAGGACCAAAAAAAAAAAAAAAAAAAAGAGTAGTAGCTCCTCTTCCACTTTTCTAACTACTTATTAAATAACAGGAGCTTCTGTACAACAGGCAAAAGCCAGGGAGGTAAGATAGTTGAGAAGAATGAGAGAGATGGGTGCCTCTATGCAATCTATGCAACCTTGCCCTGGACACACAGCCCAAAACAGTGGCTCAGCTCAGGACTCAGTATCAATGTTGATGGTCACTGGGCAGCAGAGGGGAAGAGCCTACATT
>PVIW01005609.1:0-103184 GCA_004026585.1 Noctilio leporinus
TGGAATTCTATGTAGCAGAAAGAAAGAAGGAACTTGTACCCTTTGCAACAACATGGATGGAACTGGAGAGTATTATGCTTAGTGAAATAAGCCAGTCAGTGAAGGACAAATATCATATGATCTCACCTCTTACGGGACAATAATGAACAAAACTAACAACAACCAACACAGAACCAAGTATATGAATACAAGAAATAGGGAGGGCTATTTTAACCTCAACTAATTTGTTCAACAAATGTTCTTTGAGAAGTTAGTACATGGCAGGCACTATTTCTTACTTTGAGATATGCCAATGAACAAAGAAAACTGAAATTTTCCCCCCTGTCTAGCAAGATAGATCTAAGGGGAAATCTAAAAATTAATGGAAGGAAAACCCTGAATTACCAAAAGTGGGAAAAGTAACTCTCAAGTGAATCCCATGGCAGAATCTTGATAATTGTTTAGCTTATTTTTAGAAGTTTTAAATTTGGAGATAATTGGCCCTGGCTGGTGCGGCTCAGAGGACTGAGCACTGGCCTGTGAACCAAAGGATTGCTAGTTCGATTCCCAGTCAGGGCACATGCCTGGGTTGTGGGCCGGATCCTCAACTGGGGGCACTTTGAGAAGCAACCACACATTGATGTTTTTCTCCCTCTCTCCCTCCCTTACCCTCTCTCTAAAAATAAATAAAATCATTTTTTTTAAATAAATACATTTGGAGATAGTTGGACCAGATGACTGAAGTTTCTTCTCACTGAAAGATGCTTTGAAATCTTTATAAAATTCAAATGATACACAAGCAATGTCAAGACTTTGCTACAACCTCGCCTAGAATTGGAATGGATTCCTTGGATGTCAAATCATGGTGTCACTGCTACCAATAATTTGGTTTCAACCTCTAGTTGGGCCACTGCCCCACACTCTCTGTCCTAGCTAAATTAGAGGTCATTCCTTGACCTCTAATTCTAAATGAGGCCCTCGCTCTACTTTGTCTTCTTTACCTTTTACATTTCCTGCACAGCACTCATCTCAATTCGCAATTACACTCTCTGCGTGCGATCCTTTGTGTAACATCTATACTGCCAATAATCCACAAGCTCCGTGCAAGTGGGAACTGTGTCTAGTTTCACCACTTTGTCCAAAGGACCTTGCTTGGTCCCTGACACCTGATAAAGTGCAATAAATATTTATCTGGTGGTGAGTGACAAGTTAATTGAGTCGGATACCTGGAGACCGAGAATTGTTAATCTCCAAGTTATCAAGAGTGTTGAGTGACTGGCTTAGTTGAGGCAAGCCCCAGGGAAAGGAGGAAGTTCCCCAGGGCTGGGTCTTTTCATAGATTTATTTCTCTATACTCTTGAATACCTAGAACTCGGGAATGCCACAGCTAGGAACGGATCTCAAGCCTCATTTGACAGAGAAGAAACCTTGAACGTATGAAGAGGAACAGGCTATGAATGTGCATGAATCCATGAGTACACAGGGACCACTTTAAGAGCTATTTTCAGAAATATTTTAGAAAACACAGACACAAACAAAAACCACCCTCTATCCAACTTAAGTTTGAAATCCATGCTCAGTTGTTGATCTAAAAGTGGCTGCAGATGGAAGAGAGTGTTGGGGGGTGGGGGCGGCCACGGGGAGCTGAGCCAGTAACCTCTGCTGGAGACCCAGCCCCCAACAGGTACCTGGTGCCCCCTGCCCACGTGCACAGGGTTCCCTGGGGCTGGGATGTGGAAGGGGACCCTGGGGCGTCCGGGTGCAGAGCTGAAATGCTGACAGCACTCTGATTGCAACGGTCACCACAGTAACTTTCCGAAACCTCCCACGGTGGGGGTGGGGGAGGGGAAACCCAAACTCCCAAATATAATTTAATTTCCAGAGTAAACACTTTCACCTAAAACTGGCCAAGGCTTTCCTCGAGGCGAGGCGGCTCTCTCCGGCATGACCACAGTGCCCCCTTGAGCATTCTGCGGAAACCCTGCACCCGCCGGCTCCCGCCGCAGTGGGCGTCCGAGGAGACGGTCCTGGGAGCCGGAGACAGACAGAGGAAAGTTACGATCTTGGTGAGACAAGAGGGCTAAGTGGCTTCTGTCTCTCAAGTGACCTGAATGCAAGTGGCTTCTGTCTCTCAAGTGATCTGAATGCGAATAACCCAAAACACTCTTTTGTTAGGAATATTTCATTGATCCTGAAAGATCTGTAAGCAAAGTCAAAATCAGGGATACCCACCAGCCATCTAAAAGCTACAAGAGGAACCTGCTCTAACCACCTCCCCTGCTCTGAGACCCAGCCTGGCATGATGGTGGTCAGATTGGCCAGCATATATTGAGTGTTAGCTACCTGTCCATTGGCTGGGCTAAGTCCTTAATATATTTTTCTTAATGAATCATAACAATGGTCAGGTGGAAGGTACCATTATGTGGATTTTACAGAGAACTAGACAGAGACTCTGGAAGTTTAATTTTCCCATAACTATGTGATCGGTCAATGGCTGAGCGAGAATTTTGGCCAAGGTATGTGGCCAGATGTTAGAGCTATGACTTTGGGCTGATGACTTCCTGTGGCTAGACTGCCTGTTCCTCCTCTGCAAAGAGATGGCATAAAGACAGCCTCAAAGGGTTAAAAAACTGAGCTTCTACGAAGTTTTGGCATGGACAGCTTAACAAGCATTGGTTTAATAAAGATGACCAAATTAGTTAAAAACATTGAAAGGAGATACGAGCTAGGAAGGTTCTAGGGCAATTGTGTGGGAACATTGTCAGCTTTGCGCGAGGCTCAGTGATGGGGAAGCCAGAGGCTGGAAGGCAGGAAGGAGCCAGGTTCCGATAGATGTGCGCCCTGTAATCAGATTCTACCTGCTTCCTCATTTGGGCACCAAGTGGCCTTGAACGGTTGTTAGCTGGTTCATCTTGGATAAAAAAATATACTTATTCTGCCATGCTCTAATTTTGATCAGTTTCATTTACAGAACAGTATCCATTCCAAGTAGAGTTCATTTGAAGACAGTGCAGATGCAGCGTTAAAAAGCTGTGAAAGTAAGTGAAATTGGAAAGCCTGTATCTCTTTCCTCCTCAAACCTGTCTGTCTCCTGCAGGGTTGCGGAGGAGACAGCTGGGCCAAGTAACTGCTCATAATGCACCACTTAAAAAATTTAAGTGCTTAAAAATTGCTTCTTATAATAATAATAGTTAGAACTTACTGAGCCTCATCTTTGTCACAATATTAGTATGACTGCCAAGTTCTCACTCTTCTTCTAGTGGATATTGCAATATTTGATACCTTTAGTGTTTCCATTCAATTCCTTTCTCTCTATCACACGCACGCGTACACACACACACACACCGATCCACTATATATTATATATACAAGGTATTACAATCCTATTCTAGAATCTAGAATATGAGTTCATTTCAACCTGCTCTCAAAAAATTCTTAGTCTATAGCATAAGAAACCAAGAAGGGCAATTATTTCATTACAAGCTAGGAAGGGCCATGAGAGAAAGCTCTACAGGTTAAGAGTCTTTACCACCCAACTTGGCCTGAATGAAAAAGAAAAATTAGGAAAACTATTCAGAGGAAGTGACAAAATCCAGTAGAGTAGGTGAGAGTGGGAAGGATGTTCTAGGTAAAGGAACTATAATAAACAAAGACACCGCTTGCATGGAACAGTGTGATTTATTTAGGGAATTGCATAAAGTTGTGCTGACAGCCAGAAGGGTGCTTGTGAGAGAGCAACAAAAGACAAATTTGGAGAAGAAAGCAGGGAACGGATCAAAATGACTTGGCAGCGTTTCATACCCCATTCATTTCATCCTAGCAGAATTTTATTCGACAAGAATTTGGAAGCCACTGAAGGATTTTATGCAAGGTAATCAAACTTAAAAGTTAGAAAACATTTCAAAGGCCTCATTGTTTAGCACCTGAAAATAAAACAAGATGGAGACCAAAAGGAGTAAGATGATATGGCAATGAGAATTATTACAATAATTAGAATTTTCTTTGGCTGTTGACCATTTCTAGGTTTTACCATGGTAGAACGGCACATGTAATAGAATTTGTACTTGATATTTAATGTGTTTGTAGGTGATGATAGCATCTAAGAATCAGCTTCCTGGGTTTATACCATTCTCTTATAAACAGTAAAAGTTTCATCTTCTTTGTATCCTCTCCACTTTGACAGAAGATGGTCCCACCACACACACTTCTTTACGTGTTTCCCTCTTTGCAGTTGGCTGGCCCCAGTCAAAACAATTCTTTCCAGAACTGTTTTGGGAAGAGACAGGGCGAGCCCCTCTTTCAACCAGCCTATGTAACTAAGAAATGCCAGTATTGTCCTCCAGTTTTTGTTTGGAAACAAAGCCACCGAAAATATCTTTGACGAGTCTGAAATCCATAAAAAAAAAAAAGAGAGAGCAACATAAACCAAAAATAGAACCGGAAGCCTTATTTGTTCTTTCCCTTGAGCTCTTAGGCAGACAGGGAATTACGATACAGCCTCCCTGGCTGACCATAAATTGTGCAATTTCTTCACGCCTCCAAGCTGACGCCAACCTGTCATCAGGATCTGGTCTGGATCTTGCTGGTCTGGTTCTTCACTTTTTAATCTGAAGCCTGACTCTATAGTCTTTTTCTGATTAATGTAGGATCTGGCTTTTCTCAGTCAAATTTCTGTCCATTCAAGAACTGCTCTGACAACACAGCATTTCCTGGGACTTCCAGCAACTCAATGAAAATCAGGCAAAAGCAAACAGTGCCCATTTGCTCTGAGATGCAGGAGTGATTCCTTGATAATATACACTTGTACTCGCTCAAATGTCACTTCACTGGGGATTTTCCTGACCACATGCGACTTGCTCCATGTCCCGCTTTCCACTGTTCCACTATAATTCTTGTGCACTTTATTATTCTAACTTTTTAAAAAATTTATTTAACCCTCACTCAAGAATATGCGTATTGATTTTAGAGACAGGAGAAGGGAGGGAAAGAGAGGGGGAGAGAGAAAGATGATGTGAGAAAGAAACGTTGATTAATTGCCTCTCATTCTTGCCATGACTAGGAATCAAACCCACAACCTTTCAGTTTATAGGACAACTCTCCAACCAACTGAGCCACAGTGGCCAGGACTATAACTTATTTTAGTTATCGCTTATTTTCTGTACCACCCCCACATACATACGTATGTGTATAGAAAGAGATGTATAATCCACACACATACACACATACCTTCATTGACACCTCTATTTTAATAAAAAGAACTAGCTAGGTATGTCAACAGAGATGAAGATATAGGTAGGTAGCCAGGTAGGTAAGTAGAGACACGTTTGTGTTTATATGGGTGTATTGAAAGAGCTATAGTAAGAAATCAAAAACCTTACAACAGAGTCAGCCAGAATGAAAATCACAGAGCATAAGCCTCTAGACACAAGATTTTCTGTATAGACGTTACACGTATTCAATCTAATAATTACTTATGGAGTCACTAAAGTGTTTGTCATTCAGACTCTTCCAGGCAATCAAGACTTGTCTCTCATGCCCATTCTTTAGGTGTCCCCTGCAATATAAGGCTGGCACCCAGAAGCACAGGCCCTGCCCCAGTCTTACCTGGGGCTGTGAGGTGAAAACCTGGATGACTCTCCTCTGTGGGGGTGCGGAGGGGCAGTGTGGGGGAGTTTTATCATGCCCCACCTCTGAGACGAGCGCAGCAGAAGTAAAGTCTAAGTAAAAACCCTGGTGAGACTTCAAACATCCTGTGACATCTCCATGGTTACCCAGCCCCACCCCCAACCTTCTCCCCGGATAGGAACCGCAAACCCACTATGGAAATTCTATGACCACAGTGCTCTTCTTCTTTTCCTGAGTGACCCACAATCTACACTCCAGACTCCACTCTGGCAGCCTTTGGACTATCAGTAGCCCCAGTGCTGAGACCATCAGGGCACTTTAGAAGCTTTAATTCTGAAAAGAGACCACTATTTAAATGGATTTTCTTCCAGAAATCTCCCTGTACTATGACTTTATGTATTTCTGCCTCCTCTATGCATTTTATGCATACGCGCACACAGGATTGGAATTATTTAAGCTTTTTCCGTTTTGCACCTAAAGGTACACAAAGGTAAAGCCCATTCCATTTCCCCCGCTAGGGAATCGTCATATTCATGTTGTGTGCAATGAGTATGTTGCTATGGTAATGATTATGGCTTTATATTAAGTAGCAAGATGGTCAGCAGCAAGAAAACTGGCTTTATTTACCATTCAGTCCCACTCCATCACTCCCTCCGCAGTAAAAGTGCTCTGAGGCCTGCCAGAATTCCATGCTGCAAATGTCGCTTAGCCATGACCCTGACCTGAGTGAACCGCCACTCCTGGCAACTGAGGGCAGTGCAAAATAGGCCAAAGCCTGTGAAGTCACTGTTCCCACTTTTGACTCACAAGGTTAAAAGAACATACAGTAATTCGGGGGGAAAACACAGCCAAGAGAGGTTTCATTTCCCTCCCTCTATATGAGGTGCTCTTGTGAATTTTTATCTCTCTCTCTGTTTTTTTTTTTTTTTTAAACCATGAGCCTCAGCTTCCTTCTCAGCAGGACAACAGTGTCAGACCAAAAGCTTTCCAGACTTTCTCCCCCAATAACCTTCTGGAAGCTGTAGTTGAAATAGCACAGCCTGCAGGAGCAGTCCCAGATTTTAATCCTGTGTGGACACCATGTATAAACTCTGACAAACTCACCTCTCTGGGCTGATGTTTTCCTTACCTTAAAAAATTTTTTTTTTTGCCAGTTGTTTTCCAGGCTGGAATCAAGCCTGGGATCATGAGTGCAAAGTGCCTGGTCCACATTAGACATTTAACACAGAGGACCCTTGGGTATGTGTTTGGTTGGCCACTTGTCATTCAACAAATGCCACTGAGGGCCTGCGAGGCTGCGGGCTACATCGGTGAGCCAAAAGCAGGTCTAAGCTTTCCCTCCTGGAGCTTGTGATCTAGTGGGAGAGAAATCTGAGACAAATGCAAAATTGCAATGGCAACAAGCACTAATGTAGAGCTATTATGAGAGCTCAGGCTAACAGGAGACGCAATAGGACAATTTGACCTGGTCAAAGTCACAAGAGGCTCCCTGGGAAAGTGACTGCTGAACAGAGAAATGAAGTAGGACTATAAATTAACAAAATGAACAGAGTAGGGCCGAATGTTTGAAGCAAAGGGGGTAAGAGGGACAAAGCCCTGTGGTAAGAAGGAAGACAGTACAGTCAGGGCACCCCTCAAATTCAGTGACTAGAACAGAGAGGCTTCAAACCACTAGCCTCCAAGGTTTCAGTGATAAATATGCTATCAATACATGCTAAATACACTGGATCAAAATCAAGTCTGAAAAGAAAGCGCTGATAAGGTGGAATATGAGGATACTTGAATCATGTTCGGGTTCAAGCTGTTTTCCATTCCTGGAGGTAGAAGTCTCAATCTAAAGACATAAATCTAAAGAGTGAAAGTTTCGGGCAACAGTAGGCAGGAGGCAGGACCTTTTGGAGGACAGGGCATTTTGGACACACTGAGATTTGTGGGTCCACCTCTAAGTTTAGGGGTGGGCAGGTCTGAGAGTGGGTGTGAGTTTGCCTTTCTAACAGTGCCCCAGGTGCTGATGCTACCGATTGGGGTGGGGGGTGGGGGGTAGGGGATGGGGAAGGAGCACACTTTGAGAACAACTAATTCTAAAGTCTGGTTTTACCTAAGGAAACGGTGCCAGGTGGTGTATCAGAATGAAGGGTCCTCCAGCAACCCAAAGACTTTTTCTTAATATGGGAGGATACAGCAGGTCAATTGTTCATGTTTTTAAAGCAGTTGGAGACATTTAGAGGAAGTGTGTAGAAGGCATGATTGAAGTTCCCTCTCAGATTATTCCCATGGAAGTAAAAATCATGGAGGCTCCTTGTGGTATTCAGTGAGGAATGCTATAACTTAACAAAATGAACAAAGCAGGGCTTCCAAGTTGATATGTACATCTTTGGGTCTCAGGTCCCTTCTCTAGCAAATGATGGTGTCGAATTGTTTTATCTCCTGGGTTCTTCTTGGCTCTAACACCTCAGATCCAGAATTTTTGCTCAGCCTTTGCCTCTGAAACCTTCATGAGTGATTTATTTTTCCTGAGATCATATGTCCACACCATCTTCAACTGCACCATCCCCATCCTGTTGAGGGACCAAGTGGCAGTCAGTGTGAAGCATGAAACACCCCCCTCAGTATGCTCTGGGGAGCACATGACCTAACAAGAGAAGCAGCAGCTTCCCAGAGTGGAACGACTGTCTCTTCAAACTACTAAGCCACTGAATTGTGAGAAAGCTTATGAGGTCTGTCCCGAAAGTCTCAGCTGTGCGAACTATTTTAATTATATTAACATTGGCTCGATACTTTGGGACAGACTTCGTCTACAATCATTTAGAGCCCCCCACACCCCAGATGCTCAGTTTATCTGGTGGTCTTCATCAAAACACATGAGCAGTTGTACATCATGCTCCAATGGCCTGAACCTAGCAGGACATGGCAATAATCAAGACCCTGGCAAAAGTTTGTTGGCCCGCCAAACGTATCAATAATGAAATAGTCCCTCATGCCCAGACGGCTCAGGAAAGATGTAATTTGATAGAAGCGTGAATTAGCCATATTCTCAGAAATGATACACTGCAGTCCTCAAAGGCCTAAGATAAGTTTAGAGAAGGGATCGTATAAGTTTAGAAAAGACACTCAGGTTTAGTGCATAGACAATCATAGATCATAGATCATAGATCATCATGATCATAGATCAGCCAGGCAATCATGCCTTTTGAAGAATTGGAAGCAAATGTGCTTCTTTGGAAAGACTTGTAAGAACCAGGGCTGGGGCAAAGAGAGAAGAACAATTTGCTGTGTTCTTTATTCCAAGCCTTTCTGAACTAAAAATTTCTGTTCCTCTTTTCTTCTTCAAATGTGCTGAGGCAGTAGCCACTTTCAGAGAAGAATGAGTCTGGAGGTTGAGAACAAATAAAATGAATAATAATAGTGTATTTTGTGTTAGCCAGTGTCCTAAACACTAAAGAATCAGAGGTAATTGAGATATGGTCTTTCCTCAAAGATCTTGTACTCTCATCTGAGAGAGATATTAAAAAATAAAATTCCACTAGTGTGACAGACTATTATAGTGTGTAATGAATGCAGAAAGGAAAGAGAGCAACCCAGCATCACTGGTGTTTTAGTGATTCAATAGCAAATGTCTGATTAAAAAGGGTTAACATTTGAAAACATTTAATCACAAAGATCCATGCACCCTCATATCACTGCAGTATTATTCACAGTGGCCAAGACATGTAAGCAACCAAAGTGTCCTTCGATAGATGATTGGGTAAAGAAGGTGTGTTACATATGCACCACTAGTCATAAAAAAGGTGAAATACTACCATTTGTGACAACATGGATGGGTCTTGAGAATATCACGTCAAGCAAAATAAGTTTGACAGAAAAAAGTCAGGAGCCATTTCACTCATATGTGGGATATAAAACTGAAAGCAACAAATGAACCAAGAGGACAAACAAAAACTCGTAGACACAGATAATTGTGGTTACCAGAGGGAAGGGGAGCAGAGGGGGCTAGTAGAAGGGGTCAAGTGTATGGTGACAGAAGGAGACTTGACTTTGGGTGGTGGGCACACGATGCAATATACAGATGATATATCACAGAATTATACACTTGGGAGCTACATAATTCTATTAAACAGTGTCACCCCAATACATTTAATTTAAAGAAGGGGTTAAAATATTCCTTTTGGCCTTGGCTGGTAGCACAGTGGATAAGGCGCCGG
Source organism: Noctilio leporinus (assembly GCA_004026585.1). Taxonomy (NCBI): domain Eukaryota; kingdom Metazoa; phylum Chordata; class Mammalia; order Chiroptera; family Noctilionidae; genus Noctilio; species Noctilio leporinus. The sequence continues at coordinate 9,807 of PVIW01005609.1, forward strand.
CCTGTGAACCCAAAGGTCGCAGGTTCGATTCCCCAGCCAGGGCACATAACCAGGTTGCAAACCAGGTCTCTAGTCAGGTCTGTGGCTGGAGGCAGGTGAAAGGCAACCATACATTGATGTCTCTCTCCCTCTCTGCCTCTCTCTCGTCCCCTCTTTCTAAAAATAATGAAATAAAATCTTTAAAAAAAAATATTCCTTTTGTCATGGAGGTCAGCCTGCTGGCTACCAGAAAAGGGGAGATTGCCCAGATAATTGATCTCAGGCTTAAGTTGTGTGTCGCCCCTAGGCAGGTTTCCAGGAAGACAGACTGCACCAGAATTAGCGGATGTTACTAACTCAGCATTCTGGACCATTGCATTCAAAAATCAAGGTCTAGGAGAATGAATCGGTGCAGTGTGGGGATCAGAATTTGCAGTAGTTAAAAGATACAAATTTTCCTTTTACTTAGAATGCATGCACGCTGCTAGACAATCAAGATCAAATATACATAATTTTCCACGATGAATTTTAGTAAGGTTAGAGTTGGAAGTATGAAATGTATCAAAAGAGGCAATGTAGGATACAGACCTCTGCATATAGTTGAAGTCATTACATTTGAAACATACTAGGGAAAATAGGTTTATATGTCTTGTGAATTCCCACAAAGCTGTGGGTCGGCCACATTCAGCGGCAAATAACAAAATCACTCTTGCCATCTTAATGAGCAAGGGACATGATACAGGCAGTTGGGAGGCGACCAAGTCGCTAGTGCTCTAGCAAAGGACACTCCGTGCTTGGCCTACCAGGAAGACTTTCAGAACCATGGACCATGCCAGTTACATGGATGCCTCCCTGTCCATTTACCTCAGTTCCAGCTTCCTATCTTGTATGTAAAGGTATCTTATTGTAACCCTAAGGAGTCTGGGTTTAGGTAGCAAACTACAAGTCCACTGGATCAGGCATTAGAGGCTGGACTGATACCCAGGACTTGCTGAGGTTATTTGAGGCCACAGAACCATTTTCTTAAGAAGCATCCTGAGAGACAGTGTTCCGGAGGACATGCTTTGGGAAATGCTGACCCAGTTCTGCCTCCTCATTGATGAGAAAACAAAGCAAAACAAAACAGATGCCCAAAGGGGTTGGCTGCTTGGCTGACACCACCCAACAAATCAGCAACAGAACAGGGATGGGACCAGGTCCCCTCATGTCCCACCAGTCCAGCTTTCCTGCTGGCAACCCTCTCTATAGCTCTTCTCTCCATCCCAAAGGTTCCTGCCAAAATGGATGGCTTAGAAAGTGGTCCTTTGGAACCAAAAAGCAAAGAAAAGGCTCTTAAGGAAGCTTGAACTGAACTCCTGAATTATGCAACAATGGAGCAAGCTAATAAGTTCTCCTGAACCTCCAATTAAGTACAAGCATAATTATACCCTGGAGTGAGGAGAACAGCTGGGACTGGGAGCATTACAGGAACTGTCAGTAAGTAAGTTGCTTTTTAAAGCTGGAGCTTCATCCTTGCTCCTTCTGGGGAAAGAGGAGGAGGAGGAAGAGAAAGCCATTTGGGCTCAGCTGTCTGTGGACAGCCTGCAATGGATTAAGCGAACTCTTCTGCTGTGGAAGAAGGCCCCTGCTTGTGTCCTACAAACCAGACTGGAAGACAAGGCGCTTAGAGCGAACAGGAAGGTTTTCCTGCCTTTGTACAGCTTTGACCTCAGGCTTATAGCCAGTCCTTTCCAACCTCTGATTGTCCTGCAGGGCAGCCCGCTGCTGAAAGCAAGTGGTTCTCCCAGAAACCTTCTGTCACTGCAACCATCACTGACTCCTTGGTCTTTCTCTGTTCAGCACTTACAGGTGTGTTTAACATGGCCTCATTTAGTCCAATTTAATTACGTCGGGGTGTTACCCTCCAGGGCAATGGTAGTGCTCCTAAAATACCTCGGATTATTAAACAACAAAAGCAACGGTTTCCGCGGCGGGAAAGGAAAGCCTCTGTCAAATTCACAACAACGATGTTATCTTTCCCATCGGAATTCAGAATTTCATCAACCAAGTTTCATGTTTAAGATCTTAGGCTTGTGCAATTTCATGCTGCCGGCTGAAAATGATCAATTGGTCGAAACTGACAAAAAACAAAGCTTAAAAAAGAAAGAAAGAAAATCACCGAATAGCCAGAAAATCAGTTCCAAGTCAACATGTTCGTCTATCAGCAAAAACTGCATTGCAGGTAACTGTAAGAGACGAAGGAAAAACGAAGGGAGGTAGTAAGGAGCAGTCAACCCCTGGCGCCCAGCAGAACATGTCACCCTGGCTCCTCGGCCACAGCACAGCCTGGTCCCTGGCAGCTGTCCGGGCCCTAGTGCCTAGGTTGAAGGCCAGATCAATGAACTGGTGGCCTCTGGGGTTAGACCTAGACGTCAACATTGTGTTTTCATCTTTTAACATTTTATTGTTGTTCGATTGACCATTTTCCCAATTTTTCCCCCATTGCTCTCCTCCACCCTCAATACTTGTAAAGCCTTCCAGGGGTTTCCCACTAGTCATCTGTGATCCCCGATTGTTATCAATAGCAATTCAAGTAGTGCCAATTTTACACCTCATTCAACATGTTATGTCTGCTGGGGATTATAAAAACACAGACAGTCGGAGACATGCCTGAAATACTTTACAAGCACAGAACACTTTACAAAATAAAAAGCAATTTCACATCTCATTTAATCTTCCCATTAGCCCCGTGACTCCAGGCCGTTTGTAAATGAGAAAACAGAAGCTTAGGAAAGCTGAGGGCTTCGTGTGATACGAAAAGAACTAGGAAATCCTCTCATCTTCTCCCAGAGGGGCAGAATGGAGTAAATTCTTACCAAGAATATGGCACACTTCCTCTAAATTTCTAAATCCTGTGACTTCTAATGAAGAATCTCATGTTGAAGCAAGGCCAGTTCCTAAGTAAGTTCCACTAACATATATCTAGTCTATATCTCTAAAATGTAGGTATGTTGCCCTGGCCAGTGTCTCAGTGGGTAAGGTGCCGGCCTGCAAACCCAAAGGTCGCTGGTTCGATTCCCAGCCAGGGCACATAACCAGGTTGCAAGCCAGGTCTCCAGCCAGGTCCTTAGCTGGAGGCAGGTGAAAGGCAACCATACATTGATGTCTCTCTCCCCCTCTCCCTTCCCCGCTCTACCTCTAGAAATAATAAATAAAATCTTTAAAAAAAAAATGTAGGTATGTTGGTTAGCTAATGCCATGTAACAAGCCACCCTAAAATTCAGGACCTTAAAATAATAATTATTAATGCCTACAATGCCATCAGCTGGGCATTTTTGCCACCCTGGGCTAGGTTTTGCTAAATTCAACCAAGCTTATCATGCTTCTATAGTCAGCCAGTGGGTGGGCAAAGGGCTGACTGACTGAACTGGGATGATCTCATTCACGAATCTGGTGTTGGGGTGACTGAACCTCACATCTCAGCAGGCTGGGGCTTGTTGTCATAGTGGCTCGGCAAGATTCGATGAGTGTCACAGAAGCATGCAAAACCTCTAAAGTCTCAGACACCACAGTGGTGTGCTGTCGTTATTTGCATTCAACTTGCCAAAAGAAACCACAGGTTAGCTCAGGCTCAAGGGGTAGAGAAATAGACTTTGCCTGATACATGAGTGATGAAGCATCTTGGCCTTTTTTTTTTTTTTCTTTTGCCACCTCCCACAGAATAGATATTTAGCATCTGTTCTTGTACGTATATCAGTCAGGCTCATTCACATTGACTGCTGTAACAAACAACCCCCAAATCTCAGTGTTTTGTTTTGTTTTTTTCAGTAAATGCTGGTGTTTTAGAAAGAGAAGAATCTCTGGTTCCAGGAATTTTTCCAGCCCCTAATTTTGATTCTCCCTTCTTCTAGACCTGCTGAGTTCCCCTTTGGCTGTTTCCTATGTAACTGTCAGGTGAGAGAGAAGGCGTGCATGAAGGATCACACCAGAGATTTCAGACATTGGGCCTGGCTTACATTATTTCCATCAGCCTGAGCTTGGCTCAGGTCTCACTGACCATCTAACTGCAAAGGGTAGAAGCTTCCTTGGTGCCAAGGAAGAAAATAAAATATTTGTCTTCATGGCTTTTATTTTTGAGGCTTTTGCCCAACCTCCAAGGCAACAAAAGTTGCATTCTACTTCCTGTCTGGCAAATGCAGTGACTTTTTCCTTCTATATGCTAGAGGAACTGCTAATGCTGTGCTTAGTTTTTTCTTCTTCTTCTTCTCCTGCTTTTTAAATCTTTCACTGATGGTAACCTTCATGAAACATTCAGTATCTTCAGGTAGGGTGTATGAGGGGGCATAATACATGCTGCAGAGTTGGTTTATGGCCAATCTACTCTAGGTGTGGACTAGTTTTGGCATCTAAAACTTCCAAGCCTTGACATTTACAGATACCTGTGCCTTCCTGGAATCTGCATGTGTGCCAGAGGTGGCTATGTGAGGCTACACTGGGACGTAGCTCCTTCTTGATCCTTCCTGACACAGTATCACTATGCTGGCCAAGCTACAAAAAACTCAGATCAGACTCACTGGGTTCAAGCCCCACCTCTGCCACTTGTGAACTGTGTGGCCTCTGACCAACCATCCAAACTTTCTGAACCTCAGTTTTGTCATCTTTCACACTGGGATGATCTCATCTTACAGGGTTGTCATGAGGACAACCAAAGCACCTAGTACAAGGTCAGCAATCCACCATTGCATTTCTCTTCTTCCTTCTCCAGCTTGGAATTGGTCAGAGCTTTATGAAGCTATGTTGCAGTGAAGAGATGAGGCTGGTAGGCACACAGGGAGACGTGCTACAGAACCTAGTCCCTGGGAATACGCAAACGTGTTCGGAAAAGTGTGGTTGTATTTTTTGTAAAGTCCATTTTTTCCCCTTGTTTCAGTGAACCATTAAAAGCAGAAATATAGATAGGGAGGTAAACGATTTAACATGAGGACATGCATTGTTCTCATAGTTGGAAAGAGTAGACTTTTCCCCACCACAGTACCTTTCTCTGGCAGTGCAGAAGCTTGCTCAGGTGTCACCTACAAGGCCATCCTAGGCTGTCAGGGGACGCCACCATCTGGGTAGCCCAAAGATGGCTCACCATCCCCTGGCAGCCAGGTGTTCAGTCATCACTAGATGGCAGTAATATCTAACACTTAATTCCCTATGAACCCATCGAACAGGTCACCTTAGCTTTTTCCCTTTTGCTTCTCTGTATCAAGCAAACATATCTCCAACACAAAAATAGAAGCAGCCTTGAGCTTGCCTGATCCCTATTTTGCACTTGAATTGGAGAATCACAAAATCTTAAAAAGAAGAGAAGGCTGGCCATTCCTCAAGCTGTAAGCAGCAGAGCTCTCAACAGGTTCTAGGAGCTCAAAAGAAGAGACTTCAACCCTGCCCTGGACAAAGAGTCATGCACTTGAACCAATTATGCTATTGCTTAAACATTAAAAAAAAAAAAAAAAAAGGATATTAAAACAATTACACACTTGGAGAGGATATAGGCCAATTTCTGAGGTAAGAGCCATCTAGTTCTCTAAAGAATTTTCTTCCTAATTTCATCTTCTGTCTCAGATCTCTCCTTCCCACCTCCAAATTCATCTGTACACTCAATGTTGAATTATTTTCAAGAAATAATTAGAGTAGGATTGACAGAAAACTGTAAAAACATTGACAGGGACTAGAGATACTATGAAATGTGTGCCATACTCTGGGTACACCAAAGAACCTGGGCTGGTGGATCCCAGAATGTCTCAAGAAGGAGCTGAACGAGGCCTTGCATTAGACCCAGAGAACTCCCAGGCCACTCCTGGCTCTAAAGCCTTGACTTATTTTAAGGAACTGGGATAAATACAAAGCCCAGGTCTGTCTATCTCTGTGATCAGGAACCAAGTGACTTCAAGAATGTCTAACAGATCATGAATTTTGACACCAGAAGTTTCCCTCTCTACCATGAAGTAGCTGTAGTTATAGATGATCCCAGATTGGGACTTGGACCTTAGAGAGCTTGTGTTGATTGATGCCTACCGTGTTGTCAAATGAGATGTGGCTGGAGCAGGAGTTAGCTTGAGACATGCAGATTGAGGTGGGGCAAGGGATCATTCCAGAGGTGCTAGAGGTCAGGTGGTGCCCAGGTGTTTGGGGTGATTCGTGTCTCCATCCTCATATTGGAAATAGCCTTTCTAACAAGTTATATTCAATAAGTGAAGCTTCAGGTCAGTCTGGTAGACACTGACCAGGCTAACAGGCTAGGTAGACACATGCTCCAAGCTCTTGTTCTGAGCAAGAAACCCCAGGTTAGTAATGGGTCCCTGGATCTAGAATCTCCAGATTCTGGACTAGTGAACTAAGAAGAACTGACTGGACTAAGGAGAGAGCATTGGGGCTACAGCTCTATTCTGTTGACTGGGTGAATAGAGGGGAAGAGGAAGAAGGGAGCTGGAACCCAAACTTACCCAATCCTTCATGATAATCAGTACTGCCAGGAGACCTCAGATTTACTCGGTAGTAAGCATTGTGGGAGGCCTGCAGTCATCTGGGGTCACTAAGTCTTGGGCCTGAGCATAACATAATACCAGTCATGCTGTGCTTGCTATCCATCTCCAGCAGGAGCTGAGCCCACAGCTGGAGAGATCAGCAGAACCAGCTGTCACCAGCTGGGGACTCAGAAGCAGTGAAAGCAAAGCTGGGGCTAACACAGCAGTGAAAAACTTGTACCTCTTCACATGCCCACAGGAGCTCCCTTGATAGTAGCCTGGGCTGAAATCCACTAAAAATACTGTTTCCTGCCACAAAATATTAATATACAACACTGACATGCAGAAGTGGAAGAAGGGCAGACTGGGAGCATCTTTTTGCCTTGAAGCAAAAATCCAAGGCTCCTGATGGTTTCTTGCATAAGCTTCTATTTAATCTTTAGTTTCAAATTTTGCTTCCTTCGTGAATAAAATGTATCTGGTGATGAGTTGACAAGAAGGAAAAGAGATATCCACTGAGGAAACTTTAGCTCTATATTGATATAAGCACTTCCCAATCTTTTATTCCCATTTCAGTATTTCAGCAAGTTTTTTTTTTTTTTTTTTTTATCCTATTCTTGGTTTATTATAAGGAAAGCATACAGATTAAAACCAGTCAAGGGCAGGTTCCAGAAGAGGCCCAGATAGGACTTATTAACAATGTCCTGATTCCATGGAAAGGGAATGGTTGGCAGCTCCACATCTGGGCCTCCTCAAGCAAGGGTATCTTCATCATCACCTTCCTCTTCCTTCCACTCAATCAATCATGGAGGGTTTGGGTTTACTGACCACAAGAGAAGGGCTCTCTGACTCAGAACTTCCCATGCACTTCTGCTGATTCTAAAAATCCAATGAAAAAAACCAAAGATTGAGAACGAGGCCGCACAAATTCCTGGGAATACATCACAGTGCACAAAGCAAGGCACTGGGGACAGTCAAGATGGACATAAGACCCCTTCCAGCCTCTACTTTTCATCACGAAGAGCAGAATGGAAGGATATGTTGCTTCCCTTTTAGACTTCAGTTTTGTTACTTTAGTTGATTTTCACTCTTTCTCAAAACCCTTGTTATACCCATGTTCAATAGTTAATACCACTATTGGAATGTTCCCATTGACAGAGGGTCCCATTGTACCTCTTCCCACAAAAGGGTAGTTATGATTGTGGCTTCTTCCAGACTTGGGTCAGAGTAGACTGTCCGGTCACCTTTGTCCAAGATGGAAGGGGCACCCATCAAGGTACTGATTCTGCCAAACCCAGTCAATCCTCCTGAAATGTTTTCCAACATTTGGAATTTGACAAGATCCCAAGCACATTTGGCTTCGGTTCCCCTTCCTTGCTGAGCCCAAACAGAAAATGTAATCCATCTGCCTCAGAGTCGTTTTCCCCAAACTCATCCAACTTCGCCTTGGTGAGAGCTATTTGTCTTTGTGGGCCTAACACCTTCCTTCTCACGTTTTATGTCTTGGAACTAGGAAGCTAACAGAGCCAAGAGTAACAGGACTTGGTTTCAAACACGACATAATCTGTAAAATCAGGTGCTGGGGGTGGAGAAGGTCAAGAGCCTCGCTCCCAGAATTACAGCTGTGACACATCTGAGGAAATAATGAAGGAAGTCTCTAGAACAAAAGTGTCCTTAGAAGGCCAGAGAATTGAACTAACTGAGGATTGATTCCTCTCCACCTCGGATTCAGCAGAAACTAGGAGCCAGCACTTCACCTCACTCCCCTGGTGAGAAAGTTGGAAGCCAAGAAGCTATGCTGTTGGTGGTTGGTCACATTGCGAATGCTGGAGTTGGAACATAGGCTCACAAGATCCACCTGAGACCTTTTAACAAGGTGCCAAAACTCAAGAAGAGACCAAAAGGAGTCAAAATCCTAAATCCTCACTAGGATGGTACTTGTTTTGTGACCTTAGGCAAGTTCCTTAATATCTCTGAACTTACACTTGTCCAATATAAATAAAGATGATAAAACATCCCTGGTATATTTATTGTGAGATATAAGTAACATTATAGAGCTTAGCATAGTGCCTAGCATTTGGAAGGCACTCTGTTAATGACAGCCATTTGTATTATTGTTATTTTTATACCAGTTTTATTGAGATATAATCCATATACCATACAGTTTACATATTTAAAGTGTACACCATCCCCACAATCAATATGAGAACATTTTATCAGCCACAAACTTCCTACCCATTAGCAATCCCTCCCCATTACTAGCTCAACCTTGATCACCACGAATCTACTGTTTGTCTCTATGGACTTGTCTATTTTGGACATTTCATATAAATGGAATAATATAATTCATGGTCCTTTGAAGCTGACTTCTTTCACTTGATATGCTTTTAAGGTTCATTCATGTTATAGTATATACCAATACCTCATTTCTCTTTATTGTTAAACAATATTCCATTGTATGGATATTGAGGACATTTTCTTTATACATTTTGTTTATTTATCAATTATCAGAAATTTGGATTTTTATTATTCAGGTATTATAAATAATGCTGCTACGAATGTTCAGGTATAAGTGTGTGTATGAACCTATCTCTTGGGTATTTACCTAGGAGTGGAATTTCTAGGTCATATATTAACTCTATGTTTTATCTTTTGAGGAACTGCCAGCTGTTTTCCAAACTGGCTACACTATTTTATACCCTCTTCAGCAATGGATGAGGACTCTACCTTTTCTATAGCCTCGCCAACACTTGTTATTGTCTATCTCTGTCATTATAGCCATTCTAGTGGACATGAAGTGATATTTAATTGGGTTTTCAACTTGCATGTCCCTGGTGGCTAATGATGTTGAGCATCTTTTATGTGCTAATTGACCACTTTATCTTTGATAAATGACTATTCAGACTTTATTTTCTAATTGGGTTTTAGTCTTACTATTGTTGATTTGTAGGTATTCTTTATGTATCTTAGATGCAAACCACTTATCAGATATATGACTTGGAAATATTTCCTCCCATTCTTGGGCTGTCTTTTCACTTTCTTGATGGTATGCTTAAAACCAGAAAAGTTATTAATTTTGATAACATCTGATTTTTCTTTTTCATTATTGTTGCTTGTGCTTTTGGTATCATATCTAAGAAATCATTGTCCAATCAATGTCATGAAGATTTTTCCATTTTCTTCTAATATTTTATATTTTATATTTATATAAATATAAATAAAATATATATAAATTATATATATAATATATATAATATATAAAAATTTATATAAAATAAAATATATATTTATATATATTTTATAATTTTAGCTCTTACACTTAAGTCTTTGATCAATTTTGAGTTAATTTTGTATATAGTGTGAGGTAGTCATCCAACTTCTTTCTTTTGCATGTGGATATACAACGTTCCCAGCATTTTTTTTTTTTTAATTTATTTATTATTTTAGAGAGAGGGAAAGGGAGAGAGGCAGAGAGGGAGAGAGACATCAATGTATGGTTGCCTTTCACGTGCCTCCAGCTATGGACCTGGCTGGAGACCTGGCTTGCAACCTGGTTATGTGCCCTGGTTGGAAATTAAACCAGTGACCTTTGGGTTCACAGGCCAGTGCCTTATCCACTGTGCTACCAGCCAAGGCTGTTCCCAGCATTCTTTGTTGAGAAAAATTATACTTCCCCCTTGAATTTTTTGACACTGAATGTGGAAAAACAATTGGTTGTTAATGAGGTTTATTTTTGACACTCAATTCTAATTAATTTATCTATATGTTTATTCACATGCCAGGGACACATTGTCTTGATTTGTGTCACATAGCTTTGTAGTAAATTTTGAAATTAGAGATTATGCATTTTTCAACTTTTTTTCATTTTCAAGATTGTTTTCCTATATACAAATTATGTCATCTGCAAAGAGAGAGAGTTTTACTTATTCCCTTCCAAGCTGGGTGCCTTTTATTTATATTTCTTGCTTAATTGCCTTGGTCAGAACAGACAGGACAATTTTTTAATAGAATTGGCAAGAGCAGACAACCTTGTTTTGTTCTCCATTGTAGGGGGAAAGCTTTCAATATTTTATCACGAAGAATGATGTTATTTGTGGGCCACTCATGGATGCTCTTTATTAGGCTGAGGAAGTTCCCTTCTGTTCCCAATTTGTTGAGTGTGTTTTTCTTTCTTTCTTTCTTTCTTTCTTTTCTTTCTTTCTTTCTTTCTGATCAGGAAAGGATGTTATTATTGTTCAAAAATACAGCTGTTTTCTTTTTTTCCCCTTTTCTTCCTCTCTTCTTTCCCATTTTTGATTTCTTTCCAGAGCTTGGTAGGACACAAAGATGGCATCAGGGAAGAGGAAGCCATTCCCTCGAGTGCCCTCAGGGCAGACACCTGCCACTTCCTCCCTCCTGTCTGCCCTTCTGACCTACTAGTACCTTTGTTCTGGCACAAGCTGCATCCCTCCCACTTGATCTGCTTTGCTGGCCTACTGTCTCTTGGTCCTGGGTCCCTGGCCTTCTGTCACTCTTTCTCAGGGTTCAGATCCTTTTTCTACCTCTTTCCAGGTGTCCTAGGCAGCTTTGGCAGCTACTGGTGTTTGGGACGCTAAAGCCTGTTTTCCAAGCCATAGAGTTTCCTTTTCACGCCTCTACCCACTTGGATTCCACAAATATTTTATGAGAACTTGTTAATGCCAGGCATTGTGCTTATTTAACCATGATAATACTTATAATAACCTCATGATGTTCTTAATTTGGTCCCATTTCATAGATGAGAAAACAGAGGCTTTATGGGGCTAATTCCTCTGATGTGACATACATAGCAAGTGGCAGAGCTAAAAGTTGATTTATGGACCTGTCTGTTTGAAACAAAAGAGAAGGCTACGCATACAGTAACCGTTGAGCTAGAACTCAGGGCATCAGTTGCCGTGGTGGAACACCCAGGAAGAGCTAGGAAAGTGGTGTGCATCTATCTCACTTCGAATGCAAGGTTTCAATTGCTCTGACCTTTGTCAAGTCATCCTACCCTATCTTCCTGAAAACACATGCTCACCCACTTGACACATGCCAAACCACATACTATCTCATTCCTGCACATTCATATTGATGGTCTCTCTGCCTAAAAAAATTATCCCTTCTATTCAATTACCAACTTCTAGATGCCTGGCCAACTCCTATTCATGCTCGAAGACCCAATATAGGAATCACTTCCCCTGGGAAATGTTTCTGACCCACCCTAGGCTGCGCTGCATCATACCTGTATGTCATAGTATACATCATATTTGTGTTCTCCTCCCTTTTCCCCACAACCAATCACTGATAAATCACCACTGCCTTCCAGGCAGGGGCAATGGTTAATTCTCTCCTGTCTCCCAGGACTCAGGAGACTTCCTGACCCAATGTTTGTTTTAAAATTTTTTTATTATTATTTAAAAATATTTTTAAATTTATTGTTTTTCTATTACAATTGTTTCATTTTTTCCCCCATTGCTCTCCCCTGTCTCCCCTTCCCATCCCCTGTCACACAATCAATCCCCACCTTGTTGTCATGTCCACGGGTTTTTCACATTAGCTTCTTGACTAAACCCTTCCCCTTCTCCTTTTCCTTCTCCTCCTTCTCCCTCCCCCAATGATTCTTGAATAACTAATTGAACCTTTAGAATGAGCTCCTATAGCCCGATGCCCTCTCTGGCAGGGGATTTAAACTACCTCTCAACCCCAATAGAGTAACAGCTGGGACAGTTTCTTGTGCCCTTCCATGGTGGAGAATCTGAATCCTACGCCATGGGGCTTAAGGCTATAAAACTTGAACTTAAAACAGTAAAGCCACCTTCCCACTCTGAAAAACACAACTCGCCAGGTCACCATGAAGAAGACCTCAGGGAAGATGATAACAACCCCAAGGAGGAACCCAAGGGCCTCACTGGAACACAAAGCAAGAGCACCCGAATGCTAAGGCATTTCTCAAACATCCAGACCCACGCTCTGTAGCAGGGACCACATTTAGGCTAAAAAGCACAAACTAGCCATTTCTTTAGCTATTAAGCAAAAATGATCATGTCCCTTCAGTCTCAATGCCAACTCAGTGAAAAAATAAAAATCAAATAAACTGCCAGCTGCAAGGAAAGGAGCTTTCTGGGCTCTTTGTGGCAACTCTGAGAGCAAAGTTTTAACACAACCACCTTTTGCTTTCACCTCCACGAGAGGGCTGTGAGGTCAGACCCAGGATGACATTGCTTAACAGCTCTAACAGCTCTTGGTATTAGTTGCTGCCAATTTCGTTCCAAGCCCTGGCACATTTTGGGCTGAAGGCACACATGTTATTTTCATCTAAGCATGAATGCTGACCACTGAGGTTTTTCTTTTTGTTCTTTTTTTTTCTCCTGGGCTTTCTGTTCACTCTGTCTATAAAATGTGGTTTTAAGAAATATTACTCCTTGTCATTTATCTAACAGACCCTACTGTGATCTGTAAGCTCCATCCTTCTTGCAGCTTTCACATTCTATTAAAATGGGATCTTTCACCAGGAAATTTATTTAGACGGGGGAGTTCATTTGAGGTTGAAACTGTAAAGTGGCCAATTATCTCCCAGCCATTGGTTGCATATGATCTTTACCCCAAGCTTTGGAAATAAAGACAACATTTAGCGAATGCTCGGCTCCCAAGCTAATGTTTTGGAAAGAATAACAGCATGTTGGGAATAAATTACTTGGTCTTTAGTGCATTTTAGTGTTATGGCCTGTTAACATGCAGCGCGGCGTGCCAACTCATGAGCAATGCCAGTCTTCGAAGGAATCGATTTCTGTATTGTTGAGCCTACGGGGTCCATGCTGTACCATTGCAGCAGTACACGGGGCCACATCAGTGGGAGCTGACCTAGGGCAAATTGTGATTCACAGGTTGTCCTTCCATTCTGATAATATCCATACCATTATCACTCTCGGTGATGACATCTGAAGCTTCTCATCTAGACTATCTAGTGTCCTTCTTCATGGGTTATACTGGCCCTAAGACCAGCAATCTAATATACTTCATACAAGTAACTAATTGAACCTTCCTCAAAGACCTACCAGATATAAGGATTTTTGCCAGGCCCTTTGGAAGAATAGTAGGATGCTTAAGAGAAAAACCTTTGATTCCATTTCTGTGAAAGGTCAAAATAGGCAAATTCATAAAGACGAAAAGTAGATCAGTGGTTTTGTAACAGGACCCTTGGAGGGGGTCCTCACTTTTCTTGGGTTCAATTTGCCTGCCATGAGGAATGACTTAATAGCAGAGTTTGGTGAAAAGGAAAGGTATTCTGTTTATTTGAGGGGTGTACAGATTTATATTAAAGGTGCAATTGTGAGGTTAAATCCCACTCCCTTTAAAAACACCCACAATATACTGTCATGCCCAATTAGGCTATCAAAAGATACCATCTTTCAGATACACAACAGTTCACAACTTAGCATTCCAGTTACAAGTTCAAAGTTCCTGGCAGCTGCTGTACCCAATTAGGGGTGTATCCTGCGCACACCCCCCAACCCACACCACAGGTAATTCCCTATCTCTGTGCAAGGTGCATGTCTCCCTTCCCTTCTTCACTCCCCTCTTCTCAAACCAGGTGAGTTCTCAGGCTGAGTGTCTGTCTATGGGTCCATCCAGAGGGGTGAAAGAGTCCCTGTCTGCACGTCCATCTGGGGGAGCAGAGAGAGAGAGACCACTTGTTCTCTGCAGGTCCCTACCAGGGAGCCCCTCTTTACTTTCTTTGTAGGAAAGGAGAGCCCCAGATTGTTGGCCACCCCCTATTTTATATCCCCTTTGATGTAACGTGTAAACAGTTTTGACCACTGACAGAATTTTGCATAGCACTGTAAGCCTTTTCCACTCTGCCCTGTGGGTGAGGCCCCTCCTACTTCCTTGGGAGGAAAAGAACAAAGGCTAGCCCACCTGGCCTCACCCCACCCTCATCCCCAAACTGCTGAGTGGAGGATTTTGTCTTTTTCCCACTTTGTAACAGTTTCTCAAAGCTGGGAGGGTGGAGGGATTGGGGAGTGCTGGCTTGAAGGATGTGGAGTTTCCCAGGTGGGAGAGGAGCGGGTCATGAAAATATTCTAAAATTGATCATGGCGAGGGTTGCACAACTCTGTGACTATACTAAAAGCCCTAGAAGTGTCCATGGTATGTGACTGTTACCTCAATAGAGCTGTTAAAAGCAGAAAGAAAACCACCTTGCCTTCACAAAGAAATAAAAGATGTTAATCATTTCAGGTGTAAAACACGAAGAACTCAAGACAGGTACCACCGAATGCTAAAGGAATCCTAAACGGCTTCACTTCTTCCACCTTTATAGGATTTGCTTTCTCTTGAAATGGTCATAATCTCTTGTAGCACTTGTTTAGGTCTTAGAGGGTAGGAAAAAGGGATTTTCAGGAGCCGGAAGAGCGGCTGGAAGAGCGCTTCTAACAAGGGAATGAAGATGAAACCCAAGGGAGGATGGCAAAAGGTATCCTGGGAACAGAAGCAGCAGACTTTTGCTTCTTGGTAGGGTCCCAGCACACAGCTGGTCCCAGGCAAAGGGTTTTATTTCAAGGACAAAGAAGGGAAGGGTGATAATCCTTCAGGCTGAGAGGCAGCTCCTGCTACTTATAACCTCTCCATTTGAAAGACAATTTCACCAGAAGAGAGGCATCCCCACCCCTTTTCAGCCTCTTTTCAGCGCCCCTGTGCTCCTGGGCAAAGCGCTCTGGGACCAGGGCTACTTTCAAAGAAAATCAACAGGAACTAGCCCCATAGCAACAGTGTGAGCCTCAATATTTCCCCAGGCACAAATGACACAAACATATTACTGAAGCCAAGCAGGCTACCCAGAAGTTCTTCAGGCAGAAGACCACATCCTATTTCATGTTTGATTCCTCTTTTATTGGGTTGCACTTTTCTTTAAAAAGATCCACCACTGCCTTCACCTTCACAGCACCTCCTCTCTGCCACCATGTTTTATTTGTTCCCCCAATTTTCAATATTCGGTCACAAGTGAATCGACCAGGCATATTTAATATAAATAATTCCAAATTAATTTTTTAAATGCGATCATGCTTTTTAAATAATTAAGTGCAATGATACATTGCTTTGGGGGGCCGTACCCAACTTTCAAGCAGCACTGCATATAAGCATTTTTCTTTTTAATGTTTAAATGAGATCTTTTCAAGAACTATTCTATGAGGGGGTGGAGCTGAGTCCCAGGTGTGGTGTCCCGACTCTGACAAGACCTGCCGCTATGTTGTGCTGCTCCCCATCTCTACATTCCTTGTCGCTGGAACAAAAGCTGAACTGAGGGATGAGTTAAAGAGATGGTGGAGTTGGGGCAGTGAGCCCCATCGTTCCCCTCCTCTTGGAAATGCCTGTGACAGGCTGATAGTTTTGCCACATCCATCCTGGAGATCTCTGAGCAGTGTGGGTGTCCTCTTGCTCCTCTGATCTCCATTACCCAGGAATAGCCAGAGAGAAAGAGTCCCCTCCTCCAGGGCATCCTGCCACCCAGCTTCCATGACAGCGCCAGCACTGGCTTTGGGAGGCAGCCAGGTTTCTGGTGTGGGACCTGAACCCTTGGCCTCCTAGGCAAAGGTAATTGTGCTACTGGCTGAGTGACACAGACCTATTTCCTGAGTCAACGACTAAACAGATGCAAAGGAATGTGAAACATTTCTCCCCGCCGCTCTCCCACCTTGGCCTGGCATGGCTCCTGGCACAGCCAGGGGCACCCCCCGTCTTGCCCTCAATCCTCCAGACTGCAGAGTTGTTAGCTTGTTAGCGTGGTTCTTCACCCTTGGTTCTCCTAACTTGAAAATCGCGAGAATAAAACTCACTTGAATGAATGCTTTTGATCTTTTTGTCCCCGTTTATCTTCTCCTCTCTAATGGCTGTTTCATGATTTTGTGTTTAATGGGAGCCACTGACATTTGACAGAGTACACAAATTGACATTTCCCTCAGTTTCGGGCCTTCTTCACCTGCTGGAATGAATATGAATGAGCTCATACTCAAGAATAAAGTTAAAAAGAGCAGGATATCAATGAAAAGAAGACAGGAAAAAATAATAGGTCTGGCGCATCCATACATTGAATTATCTTCTGATGAGAAATGTTTTAAAGAAATGTGAGACAACACAGAAAAACATCCACTCTTGTCTATCATTAGTCACATAAAAATGGAGGCTATATGAGCAAGGATCGAAAAACCCGAAGCAGGATGTGCATATTTTCTTGGGTTAATGTCTTCTAATGTCCTTATAGTATTATTTAAATCATGTCCTTTTCTAAAGAGAAGGGAAAGAAACACTGAGTAACAATACCCGCACACAAAAACAAAGCCATGCTGCTTTTTAGTTTGGTATGTTAATAACTGGATATAAAACAAATCCTCTACCTGCCATGTCTTCTCCTCCCTTTCTCCCTTGCCAGGCATGACTCTGCTGTCTGTCACCCAGGGTGTAGCTTCTACTCCCAGCGTTCACTCTGCCCACCCCCACTATGGGCAGCAGTGATAAGTATCACAACTTCAACAGGGTCCATGGCGCTCTCTCTTCCAGAAGGGGTGTCTGAGAACACTTAGTAGCCAAACTCTTCTGTCAACAACAGGGTTGGGAATTCCCAAAGGCCTGGCCTGACACCCACATTCTCTCCCCAGCTTTCTCCCAGTAAGAGGAGGAGGACTTAATGAACACAGGGAACTGGCCTGGGCATCCTGACCTGCAGGCCAGTAAGACTGCTGCTCAGTAACTCCACTGTCTGCCAGAGTCAGCTGGTCATTTTCCTCCATCGGCCTGAGAACACAGAGGTAACAGTTGAGAACTGTGACTTTGGCTGGCTGGATCCCACGGACAAGGCGGACTGTCTGAACTGTCTCTTGGTGCTGCCTCCCTGAAGGCCCAGGGCAGGGGAAGAAGCCATTCCAATACTCCCACACTGTAGTATTTGACCGTTCTAACAAGCTACAGTGACGAAGTGCCAGGGCTCCAATCTTGGTGCTTCCACTTGTTAGCTCGGACTAATGACTTAACGTCTCTGATCATCGTTTTCCTTCTTTGTAGCAGGAGAGAACTAGGAGTGCATCCTTCAAAGGGTTGTTGTGAGCACCCTCGAGAGTGCTCCCAGGGTACTTGGCACATAATGAGAACTCATGAAATGTTAGCAGTAGTGTTTGCTATCATCATCAATTGACTACACGGCCCCTCAATGTTTCACTTTGCTCACCGCAAAGTGAGCTAAGAGCACCTTGATGTAGCAGTGAAAGCAGGGACGCTAGAATCAGATCTCTTCCATTCTATCCACTGAATAAACGACCTTTGACATGCTACTTTGTGCCTCAGAGTTGACTTCTGCATCTGTGAAATGCAGATCGTGATGCCCGACAGGGCTCCTGGGAAGATGCCGTGGAATACGCTACAGGTACATGGCTGATGCCTGGTTGAACCAGGACTTCGGTTTGGACCACTTACCCAGCTTGCCATTTTGTTAGCTTTTAGCTTAGGTTTGCAACTGTAGGAGCAGGCATCCCACCCTCTCCTAGGCTGCTTCCAGCCAAGAGCAGCAGGAGAGGCAGCCAAAGCATTAGCGAGCTCTTGGCAGGCGCTGGACGAGGCGTGTGATCACAAGACCACCGTGCAGAACTCTGACAACTGAATGTGCAAATTATGCTATTCAGGCTGGAATATCACCCGAGCGTGTTTTGGAACCGCGGTGACCACATCCAGCTGGACTGGGGAAGCAAGGCTGCCCAGCCAAAGGTTTTATTATTTTTATTTAAAAGTGTGAATCACCAGACAAGCAACCCTTTCCAGCCAGGTGCTGTATTCGGATTCCACGTAACATCTACTTCTTTGGCACTGAGCAAGGCAAAGGGGCTCGCGAGAAATTGCTTGGGGCTTGGGGTGACATCAGGGGTCAACAGCTTAGTGGTTTAAGCAAGGCACCCTTGGACTATCACTTCATCGCTCTCGGACACCGTTTCCTCCTAGGTGAAAGAGGAGAGTAATAGGAAATACTGGTAGGTTGTCGTCAGGAGGAAGCAAGACGTGTGAAAAGTGCTTGGAAGACAGCGTGATACAGCATGAAGCACTGGCCGTGTGTGTGCTGTACTAGAATCAGTCACTGCAGTAAGGCCTTGGGGGTTTTGAAAAAGCATCACTTCCTCACTGCTGCACAAATCAGCTCCTGTCCTTTTTGAAGACTTTTTATATGACCAATGAAATGCTGGTGCAGAGCTGTTTGGAATACATGCCAACTGAGCAAGGTCTCTGTGGTCTGAGTCGCTAGAAATCATTCTATTCTGGAAAAAATGTTAGAACTAAGTCTTATAGGCAATTGAAGAATTGAAGTAATGGATGAAAGGGAAAGGACGTTATATGGGGGAGGTGAACAGCTAGGTAAAAATGACCCAGCCTGTCCTGGCAATGCCTGGCTTTCCTCTGGCAGCTTGGTTGATATACTAAAAAAAATGTATATCAAGACTTTCAGAATTTGCTTATACTGAATGATATCACCATTGATTTGATTGAAGAATTGATATAATCTATTCTTCCTTTCCTTCCTTCTCCGGACCTCTCAGCTACAAACACCCATGGCCCAGCTTCTGTTCTATGTTAACCTTGCCACATTAAGTCAATACATGCTTTGGGCTTTATATTTTTGACTCCAATTTCCCTCCTGACCATGGTTTCCTCTAGGTGACTCTCAGGGAAGCATCCCAACAGGTTAATTGGTGTTTCTAGAACCCCTTTCCCAAATGCTACATTCACAAGGAGCCCCTACAAGTCTCATGAGCAGAATGGGGATAAGCTGCCACAGACCCTGTCATGTTTCAGGGACAATGAGTAGATCCAGTTCACTCCTCTGATCAAGGCAATAGAGGGAAATAAAAGCTCAGTGGAGTCACTCAATCAAGGAGACCATTTGGTGGGACTGTCCCCCTATCCCTGGTTAAGCCATGGGTTGGGAAAACCAGAACTCTGGATTTTATAGATGGGTCGATTCTCACTTATTTCCAGAAGTCTTTCCCAATGAATCTCGTGCAACTTCTATCATTGGTTTGCTCAGTCTTCCCATCACTTACTGACAATGACTGTATTGGGCAATGTCAGCTGTATGCTAACCAGAGGTAAATTTCCAGGTAGTAGCAGCATCATTGTTTGTGTGTGTGTTTTTTTTTTTTTTTCCTATGTCTCTACAAAAACTAAACTCTGTACTAGCTATGTATGAAGAAAACATACCTACACACACAAGACACAACGAATTCAAATAATAACAAATGCAAAAAACAAAACAAAACAAACAAAAAACCACTTGGAGGGTGTTCTGATTTTGGAAAGTGACCTGAAGTCAGAAGTTGGAGGTACATGTCCTGACTCTACAGCTTACCAGCTGAGATATCTGAGTATATTACAAAATTTTCTAAACTCACTCCCTCATCTATCTCTACAATAGAGATCATGAAACTAACCCTGCTTATCTGAAGGAGAATCATCATGCCAAGAGATAACAGAAATAAAATCATATCTAAAGAACCTTTTCAAAGAAAGGAAAAATAAGACTGAATTCAATTTCAATTTAAGGACTCTTATTTGTTTGTTGTAAGGGGAATAAGACTTTTATGGGAGGGGAAGAAAAAAAATGAATAGGACAAGCATTATTTTCAAGATGGTAAGAGGATTTTAAATATATTTTTTATCTTGGAATTCTATTTCCTTGTTTGGAAACAGAAAAGAAAAAAGGCAGAGTATTATTTTCTAGTCTTTTTTAACTCAAGGGCAGAGGAGATGAGTGATGTAACAACATTCAGTTTGGCAGGGTTTTTTGCTGGCTTTGCAGTACTAGAAGTTTCTTGGACACCACCCTCACCAGGTATTGAAGGCAAAAGTATTGGAGCAGTTGCTCAGTATTGGATTGGCTCAAGACTACTAGTCTTAGCTGACCTCTTAGAACCTGTACATTGGGGGTGCCAGGGGAATGTACTTTTTTAGTACATTCCTTTGTTTGCTTTGAGGAAGTGTAACTTTTGGCTCATTCTAGGACTGACCTCCCAGGATTCTTCATTTTTCCCTTCTCTTCAGCCATCTTCCTATAGGACATTTTATTCCCCATTGGTGATGGCAGGACTCAGATCCTATGCAAAATTATGCAGAGCTTTGGACAGATAAAAGATTACAACTTGCCTGCTAATATGAGTAATTTGGAATCATGTGCTGACAGCTAAATGTTCTGAGCCTTGAGTTAACATGACTCTCCTTTTGTTTCATGTGCCCTCATAATTAAGAGAAAGCATAAAAGGCTAGTGGTCAGTGCAGAAAAATGAACCACATTCTCCTGCAATCCAGCTACTTGCCCACATTTTCCAGGACTTTTAGGTGAACCCATTTAATGTTTACAACAACTCCTGAGGCAAGTACTGTTGCTTCCTTTTTATGGATGAGTGAACTCACCTTAAATAATTTGCTTAGAACCACATGGCTGATAAGTGGCAGGGAATGCTTCTCAAAGGAAGTCACGTTAATCCAATTTCTGACAAAGGTGAGATGTGTCACCTAAGTAGGAAGGGCATTTTGTATCAGATTTGGCAATTCTCAGATGAAAGAGCCTGGACCAGAAGATCAAAGACTTAGAATCCAAAATGTGTTTTAATGTTTTGGGCTGGTGTGACATTGGGCAAATCACTACCTCATAAGATTGCTGGAAAGAATAAATGATATATGTAAAGAAGCTATCACAAGACATAGAACATGAGAAGTCCTTAATAAACTGTAGTTACTGACACCACCATCATTTTTAAGGCCATTGCTTTCACCAACAGTGTCATTATCATTAACACTAATATATACTTTATTTTTCGCATTTTAGGAAACTATTGTATGAGAAGATAGTGAATTGGGAAATGCTTTGTACCAAAGATATTGGAAGTGATTTTACATGTGTTGGAGTTTATTTTAAAATGGGGGGAATCAGAGGTTTATTGTCTTACCACTGACAGAGTTCTCTTAAATCTATAAATGGGGGGGGGGGGGTGAGATTCAAGGATTCTCTTTGTATCCAGGGGATGAGGAAGGAGGGAAGAGAGTCCATCTTCAACTGTAATTGTACACGTGGTTCTGATATGTGCCAGGCCCCAGGTAAGAATGGAATAGAGGCTAAGACCGACACCCCAGAATGCTGATAAGTATTTTCAACCAGGAGAAATCTATGAGTGGATTAGTTCTATAAGACCTTCTGAGAGCTCAGCCCTTCATGACCACAACTGTAAACTTGGTGGTTTCCAAGTAGCAGTAATAGTGATGATGCTGACTGATGAAAAAAAATCACCATAGCCCATCAGTATGGTTATGTTGTCATAAGCATTAGATTGTCATTCACAATTCCTTTCTAGAAACTATTATGGCCTAACTCCTACATCAAAGGAAATTTCTGGAAATCAAGAAGAGGCAGCTACCATCAAAATCACTGTCTCCCTCCTAGCTATTTTCACATGTTCTGATATACTTGGTTTTCCTATGCATGTATATGAATTTCATCTTAAACCAGGGAAAAGTGCACCAAATGCATCCTGGGTTATTAATGGTAACATTCATCCATAACCTGGGTGGGATTTAGGAACAGGAAAGGTCAACACTTCTCAAAACCCAGTTGAGGAGTCCCCATCTCTTCCACAAACCTATTTTTTATAATGAAGCTGACAGCATTTTCCTGTCCCTTCAAATATGTTAAATGGAAGGGATTATTTTATATTCCTTATATAAACACCAACACTGTAATTTACACTCTCATCCCAAACTCAGTGCATTGGCATGCTCCTGCCCAGGTCCCAGGTTTAGGTAGCAGACTTTCTCTATCCCCACTGCTCTTAGGAGTATAGAGGTCCACTAAAGACATGACAGAGCTCTCAATGTTGAGGAGTTATCTTCACAGGGTAGGGTGCTATTTCCTATCTTTCATAAAATAGATTGGAGTCCACTCTGGACACAGATAGAATGATATTTCTAAGTACATAACAATTGGATACACGGTGACTGAGATGCAGTTGAGTTAGGTTTGCCATTGGGTTGTATCTCCAATAGGCAACTCCCCCTGGCAAATTGTTATGTAATGGGGTGGGGTAGGCATCATGTTGGAGTTCTTTTCCTGGGCCTGTATAGTTCCTGAGCATTCTCAGGCAGTAGTATACTGGTAAACGCTTAGCAGCTAGCTCCCCTGCTCTCCAACAAGTTCTGACTTGTAGCACTTGCTGATTTCTGTGGTGTAAATATTCCCACCACATGTGGTGTTAAGCTACCAATATGATATCATTGAACTTGGATTGGGAAGACGTGCACACAAAAAGCTCCTGAGAGATAATGCATGTGATATGTGCTTGTTTTTCTGCATGTGTCTATGATATTGAAAAGCAGAGAGACCCCACTTCACATTTTTTTTTCAAATTGTAAATATTCTTTGTGGATATTGTAAGTCATGCACATGGATTATTTTTTCTGTCCATTATTTGAATGTTGGTGTTCCTCAGGCTTTCTCCACACAGGGCTTGAAATGCTGCCCTTATTCTGATGAATCCCAGATTCTCAACCCCAGATTTCAAACACTTGGGAAAACACCTCTCTCTAGGTATCATCTGTGCTCCTAGAACGTTCCCAATGCTGAAATCATCTTCATTTTCTCCTTACCACTATCACCTTACTTTTCTATTCCCTGTCTTCATTAATAATAGTTGCTTTCTCAGGTTCCTACCCTATGCCACAAACTATTCTTCTATCTTAAACCTCACGTGATCCATCAAGTCCTATCATGCAGAAATATATCTATAATATTTTATATATAGCCTATGGATTTTTTTTTGGTATATGATATTTAAACATACTTCATTATCTACCATTTATACATTGAGATTATCCTAGTTTAGGATTTCTAATTTCTCCTCCAGACATTTGCAGCATCCTATTAATTCAGGCATGGTAAATGCTTAGCTTCTATCTGCTGCTACCTTCCCTTTTTTTCTTTTTACATTCATGATGGGCATCACTTCTCCATTATTGGAGACTTTCCTGAGGAGTACAGATGCAGTTTTAAAATTCTCCTCAAAGCAGCACTCAATAAAGACACTGCTAGAGTTGATAAGCCAATTAAAACCCATTTGTCATCTTCTCTCTTTCTCTACCAGATGTACCTGTACCTGTAAATAGTACAGGTTGTGCCCCCAAAACCAGATTGCCCAGGGAAATCTAATCATGTCACCCCTATATTTAAAAAACTATGAGAGTCCCCTTCTTGCTTACAAAATAAAGTAATAGACCAATGGTTGAGTGTATAAGGCTCTCTTAAAATTCAATTAAAAAATTCACATTTATTTACCATTACTAACAGGAGTACTGTAACCTCCTATGACCACACCTCTACCCCATTCCTGCAGTCTGAAGGTGTCTCATGCTTACTTTGCTTCTTCCTAAAACTCTTTTCCCTAGCTGCCCATTTAACAGTTATTTACTGTTATTCTTTCCCAAAATTCTCTGGGAAGAATTAGCCGATCCATTCTCTGGATCTCTGGAAGACTTTTTAAAAAACCTTTAATAGGGCATACAGCACTTCTCATTAATATGCTTTTCATTGTTCACACACATGTCTGGGAGATCATTCTAAGTAACTACTAGGTCCTTCTGCACATAATGCCTAGCAGGTGTTCAATTAATATAAGTTAAAAGAGTAAATACAGCAGGCAACTCTCCTTTCTTTTTGGAATGTTTGCCTACTCCTCTTTAGTCATTAATTTGACAAATACTTTTTCAAATCTACTATGTATTAGCCATTAAGCAAAGCTGATGACAGAAATCTGCAATTTCTGCCATAGCATCACCCTGTACCTAAAGCAACAGGAACCAAGTGAGAGCCACTTTGAGTAACGTTTACGCAAACATTTCAATGTTCCACCGGTGAAGGAACTGTAAATGAAGTATTTGGTTTTCAGAGAGTCATGGCACAATTCTTGGCTCACTTTGATAAATATTGATCTTGTATAAATTACTCAGGAGAGGCAGCTGATGGTTCTCTGAGCAGTACACACAAGCCCCCACTCCGTATTATGCAAAGACATAAATCATGTATGAATAGAACCCCACATGCTCTATGAATAAGGCCCTTGGATTCCAAGATGACTGATACTCAAGTATTTTTCTCATTTGAGTGCAGACCTAAATTTAAGCGGGCAGTCAGACTATGTGAAGGGACAATGCTCTTTTGTTCCCTGTGAGGTGAGAGGTGCATAATAGACCTTCAAGGGTAAACATCGCCTGTTTCAAAATAAACACCCTTCAATACAACTGCACATTCGTGCCTTTAATAAAGCTGATGGCATGGAGATAGCTTTTTAGAAGCGTCTCCTGTCCTGCTCATTCAATTTTAAGTTTTAGTCACCAGTGGAAGGAGGTGAATTGGTGCATGCGGGTGTGTGGAATTGTGAATTCATTTTCTTGGACCACAGTTGAATCAAGGTTTCGGTTTCATCTGGCAAGTTGGGAATAGCACAATGAGGGGTTTGTGTGTGGTGAGGACTCATTAAAATAAAGAACCAAAGGGCAGCAAACATTGGTTTTCGGGGATTCTTGTGGTCAGGTTAATAATGAGAGTGTTTAACCTCTGGGGACTTCATCACCGAGGGGACAGGCGGGAGGAGAAAGAGACATTCTGA
Source organism: Noctilio leporinus (assembly GCA_004026585.1). NCBI lineage: Eukaryota > Metazoa > Chordata > Mammalia > Chiroptera > Noctilionidae > Noctilio > Noctilio leporinus. Next base: position 34,960 of record PVIW01005609.1, read on the forward strand.
CAAATTGCTCCATGGACTCTTGGCAGGAGCTGAAATCTGTTATTAGGGCTCACACAAAGGCTCCAAATGCTGAAGCTTCTTAGGAAAAATAAAGGAATGTGACTTATGCTTTTTAGCACCTTTATTGACTTTCCCCACCTTGAATGTTTTTCTTCTTTGGCCCTCCAATCCCAAATTTTTCACACTCTGTGCATTTCCCCCAGTGTCTTTCGCAACTGAAGTTGCATTATTGCCCCTGATACAAGAAATCCTGTTTTCAGGAACTGATGGACAGAAAATATTTAATGAGGGTTCAGAAACACATAAACAAGAAGAATTATGATGGAATTATTTATAAAGGGGAAAATGGAAAACTACTCAATGCCCACATTAGGAGACCAGTTAAACAAATTATGGAACATGTCTACAAAGGCATGAAATGCAAGCAGCTAAAACTGTGGTAGGTAAATATAAATACACCAGACCAGATAGAAGGCTGTCCAAGTTGTATTGATGTTTTAGAAAAAGGACAAGGAGGCTGCTGTAAAGAATTTCAAGTATGGTTCCTTCATAAAAAAATAAAACAAACCATCATATCATGTGTATATATATAGCTATGACGTTTATGATGGTTATGTTTTGATAATATACTTAAGAGCAAAAGAGGGGGTAAACTTTTACTTCTTACATTAACTATGTCTATAATAGTTGAATTTATTATAATGCAAGGGTTATTGCTTGGTTTGGTTATAGTAATTGAAAATATTTTAATGAAATGTTTATCTGTCTTTCAGTTCCAAGCCCAAATATCATTCAATGAAGGTCTGAATTCTCCCATTTCTGCACTGCAGTAGAATTTTGTACCAATTTTGCAACATTTGCTTCATATAGTTGCTACATTATGGAGAAAACACTGACTTTCACACCATAAGAATAGAGTTCAAGTCCAATTCTGCCACTTTCTAGCTGTACAGTAATCTTGGGAAATGATCTAACTTCTAAGCCTAAATTTTCCTTTCTGCAAAATGGGAGGAGCAACGCCACCTCCAAAGGAGCCTTAGGGGTTGAAAAACAAGAGACATTAATATACTGGTTTCTCGTGTGTTTATCTTTTTCACCCTATAACATCTGATCCCCAGGAGAGCATTGACTATGGTGTTCATGAATTCATTCAACAGACACAGTTTGAGCAGCTATTAGGTGGTAGGCACTGCGCTACCACAATGGACAAGAAAGATATCTGCTCCCACATGCAACTTACAGTAAAAGTAGAGAAATCTAACAAGTGTCTACTGGGTGTTCCCAATCTTCCACGCACAGAATAGAAACATGGAAACAATGCCTTTCTCAGGCTACATGCTGCTTACCATCTAGCAGTCAACTATTTACAGTATTTTAACTATTTGAGATCTTTATGACACCATGCAGAGGAAACATCATGAGTAAAACCTGGAGGAAGAGATTCAGGAACCTTTTGTGGGAGGGCTTAGCATTGAGCTTGCTCCGGAAGGAAGTACAGAACATTTGCGGGCTCAAAGCGAGAAGAGAACACCGCGGTCAGAGCAATCAGAACACATGGACATGGCATTAATGTACTAAATCAAGACGGAAACTGGCCAGAAAGCACTTACAAAGTAGCAGCAATTTCAGACCACCTGCTCAGGTTATGAATGGTGCTCCCCTAATATCAGCCCCATACCTGAACCAAAAAGAAACTTGAAGGTGACAGATGAATTTGTACCTTCTGGAACCATACTTGCTGAACAAAATCATCTTGTAACATGTTGTGGACTTGCATTTCTAAGAATTTTATTTTTCAAAAGGTGATGCAAGATAAAAGCATGAGTAGATAGTAACCACTGAATTTGGATTTATATGGAAGGAAACAATGGTTATATGCAAGGCAGAGAAGTGGATAAAGTGGTGGAAGTGAAGCAGATGCATTTTAAATATGCTAAGCAATTTGAGTATATAATTTTAGTTTTCCCAACTTGGGGTGTAAATATGATCACCCCTGTTTTAGGGATGAGAAATAATGAGGGTCAGTGACATTGACTGGCTTGCTGTAAGCACAGGGCCCGTAGGTGCCAGGCTCAGAGATTGAACCCTAGTCCATCATTAATAAGTGTGTTCTCTTTATTATGTGGCAATTTCTTTCAAGTACCCTGGGAGAAAGAGGCTGTGGCAGCCTGAAGTGCATAAGAAGCAAGTATAACCATCCAAAGAGTCTAAAAGAGGGACATGTACAAATCCACAGCTGAGGACTTTGCTACATAGCTTCTGCCCTGGCTGGTGGCTTAGTGGATTGACACCAGCCTGCAAACCCAAAGATCACTGGTTTGGTTCCCCAGCTCAGGTTGCAAGCCAGGTCTCCAGCTGGAGGCAGGTGAAAGGCAACCATACACTGATGCTTCTCTCCCTTTCTTCTTCCCTCCCTGCCCTTCTCTCTGAAAATAATAAATGAAATCTTATTAAAAACAAATAAGAAAATAACTTTTTAATGCAGAGAACTAATATGGAACTGCCAACTTCCCCTTAGAAAGTTTATTAAAAATAAATACAAACAAATAAACACATGGAGCAGACCATTTACTAGCGCTATGATTTCCTAAAAGTTCTTTTCGTAATCTCCTCTACTCAAAGCCCTCCGAAGATTTTTTTTTTCACAGTTGTAATAAAATCCAAACTCCTGAGATAGAAAAAGTTTTCTGTGATATAGGATCTGGCCTTGTCCTACTTTTCAAGTCCTACTTTTCCAACGCTACCTCCTCCTCTTTTAATTCCTCTCCAGCCTTCCCTCAAATGCACCTTGGTCTTTGCATTTGCTATTTTCTCGGGGAGCACACAGCCTACTACCTACAGTAGGCAATTCTCTGACATGGCTTTCAATGACCCCACCTCCTGGCACTCAGGCCCTAGTGAACTCCCCACCCTCCCTGATGTACGTGAGCTGGACTTAGTGCCTGGCCTCTCATAGACCAGAATAGACTTGCTCTAAAAGAATTGCAGGTGATAGGCAGTCACATAGAGAGTGCGTTATAAAGACTGTGCCTTTGTTCTTGTTCACTATCTCTCTCTCTGGCTTGTCTCCCTTGCCCTGATGAAGCAAACTGCCATTTGTGAACTGCCTAATGGAGAGACCAATATGACAAAGAACTAAGGGTGGGCTCTGGGCTGACAGCCAGTAGGGGACTGAGTTAGGGGACTGAGACACTCAGTCCCATAGGCTAGGAGGAACTCAAATCTGGCTACGACTTTCTGAGTGAGATGGGAAGCAGATCCCAACTCATGGAGCTTCACAGCGACTGCAGGCCCTGAGAACACATTGATGGCAGCCTTGTGAGAGATGCTGAGCCAGGGGACCCCACTGAGCCATACCCAGGCCCCAGACACACTGCAGCTGGGAGACAGTGAATGTTGTTCTTTAAAGGGCTGGGGTAATTTATTACATGGTGATAGCTAGCTCATACACACTGTCCTGTTTATTTGGGTCTGCTCCAATATCTCCCTCTCTAAAGTCTTCTCTCACCTCTGAAACTAAACAAAGAAAACAAGATTAATCATGCACCATTGTCTATCCTCCTATTCCTTTGTATTTTTCTTCTTGGAAATGGTCACCACATACACTTACATATTTATTAGCTGGCTTCCCTTACAGAGCGAAAATTTAATGAATATCATGTATGAACATGAAGACTTATTCATGTTGGAATCAGATAGACTTGTATTTGCCCTGAGAGTGTTTATGTTTATTGGACAAATACTTAATGGAGCACTTCTGGAAGCCAGGCCCAGTGACTACAAGGTTACTTATCCTTGGTCTCTGGACCAATTAACTTTCATATATTGCCTAAGCTTCTTTTTAAAACTAAGCTGCTCTACTTAGATAATTGCCTTTCTATGCCTTTGAGTATTTGATTAAAATGCCAACCAAAAAGGCTAGAGTCAAGGCTGATGCTGGTATGTGCTCTGTTGAAGTCTGTTGTTTCTACATAACATAATTATCTGGAAAGTTCTTGCTTCAGGCTGTGCTGAAGTCTAACTCCTGTTATTTTCATCTATTGGCCTTAGCTTTACTTTCAGAACTACCTTCAGTAATACTTTATTTTAAAAAAATATTTTTATTATTTTTAGAGAGAGGGGAAGGAAGAGAGGGAGAGAAACATCAATGTATGGTTGCCTTTCACCTGCCTCCAGCTACCTGGCTGGAGACCTGGCTTGCAACCTTGTTATGGACCCTGGATGGGGAATTGAACCAGTGACCTTCGGGTTCGCAGGCCGGTGCCAATCCACTGAGCCATACCAGCCAGGGCTAAAATGTTCTTTTCACTGACTGGTTCCAGCTACACATCATACAGCCGTTGGGAGAGTGGATCTTCTCTGACAAACTAGTGATCTATAAAGAGATGGTCCGGATTCCTAAGATTATTTGAAAGTCAGGATTTGAAATTTTGTACACGGTTCAAGGAAGGAGGATTCATCAGGTTATTTTTCTGTTATTAATTATTGTTTTATTCTTACCCATTTCAATCAATTGACCTTGTCCCCCTTCAACCTCAGGCCAAAGTCAAGGGAAACAAGGGGTTGGGCTGAGAAGCAAGGAAATGAGCAAGTCCCTGCCTCTGTCTTCTGGACTGCCAGGGGAGGTCTCCCCTAGCCCAGGGATATTCAGGAAGTGGAGGGCCTACTGCCTCCCTGAGAACAAACACACTTAAATTGCTGATTCCTTCTCCCTAGTTATCTGGGGCAGTGATCCCAGCACATCACTGGCAGCTGAGCTCTTCCCCAGCCACGCTGCTCTGCACTGACATTCTCCCCGAGGCTACCTCGCCCAGTGATGTAAGAGGGGGTCAGTGCCCCGCCAGCCAACCCTCCCCCCATCCACAAGATGATGCGCCAAGGGGAAATGCACGCTGTCTATGCTCAGGAAACATCTGGTGCAGCCCTGAGTGCTCCTGCAGGCCGCTGGCTATTTCATAAGTCAGTGGAACAGAATAGGATGGGAAGACATGGAGCTTCAGCAATTACTCAATCCTGCCACAAGTCAGAAACTGAAATGAGATGTGAGGAAACGGCCTCCCTGGCAGGTCCTCTCCAGGGACCCAGCACCGCTGCCACACAGTCACATTTCCTAGCTTGTAATGGAAAACAACGAGTGCTGTTTACAAGAGCTTCAAGTAGCCGAAATGGGGACAGGAGCCAAGCTGTGTCATGGAGGGTGAACTCCTACTTGGAAGCTTTCAGCGGTCCCGTAATTATTCAATACCAGGCCTGAAATATAGGCTCCCAGTGAAGAATATTATTCACTTTCCCTCGGAAAATGAAACACCACATTCATTGCTGAGCAGAATCCATGACCACTTAGAAAACAGATCCAGCCCCTCATAAGCTGTTTGACATTAAACAAAAGCTGCAGTATGTCCTTCGCTGAGCTCTAAGGACTGTTTTTTGTCCTGCATGGTTTCCAAGGGGCTTTTTCTCAGTTTATGAACCACCGGAGAGGAATGGGGTACAAGAGATAGGAGAAAACAGAGTTGGTGTGCTGGCGCACTCCCACCAGCCTCCAGAGCTGTCCCTGGGGGATACAGGTTTTCTCAACTTGCAGGGTCCTGGCCTGCAAATGAAAAAGGTTTTCTCTTCTCCTCCTGCTTTGGTTCCTGCCTCCAAAGCGAGCCCCCCTCCCCTGTTAAGATGGGCGAAACAAAATGAAATTGAACAAAAAACTGAAAGGCAAAACAATTCTAGCTTTTAAAAAATTCATTTTCCCCCAAAGTTCACTCTTTGGTGAGAATTAGGTGAATAAGAGATGCAGTGTAAAAAACATTTTTTAAAGATTTTCTTCATTATTTTTAGAGATATGGGGAGGGAGGAAGAAAGGGTGAGAAACATCCATGTATGCTTACCTTTCACTTGCCTCCAGCTGGTGACCTGGCTTGCAACCTGGGTATGTTCCCTGACTGGGGAATTGAACCAGTGACCCTTGGGTTCCCAGGCTGGCACCAATCCACTGAGCCACACCAGCCAGGACATTGTTTTTAAACCCAGTTTTTTGGCACAGTGGTCACACTGAGATCATGCACAATGCTATTGCTCCAGTGTTGATCCATTCATTCCTTCAGGAGATAGTTTTGAATGTTTTTTGGATTCTCCATCTTGAGTACATACAGGATGGGGCAAGAGTGCATTTGCGGTTTGAGTCCACGGAACACAGTTTACTTTTATCATTTCTTTATTAATTATTGTGGTTTTTGTAAACCTACTTCTGCCCCACCCTGTATTTGGGCACAAGACAAAGTTCCATGCTCTCTTGGAGCCTTTATTTTTTTATCACCATCCAAGGACATTGTTCTTAGAGAGCAAGAGGCAGGAAGAGAGAGAGACATCAATATGAGCAAGAAACATCGACCAGTTGCTTCCTATACATGCCTGGACTGGGGATCAAACTTGAAACCCGAGTATGTGCCTGAGTAGGAATTGAACCCACAACCCTTCAGCTACAGGATGACACTCCAACCAACAGAGCCACACGGGCCAGGGCCTATCTTGGAACCTATATGAGCATGGGAACAGGGTGAAGATAAAAATAATCTCATGTGTACAAAGTACCTAGCCTATGCCTGGCATTTAATAAGTGGCCAAGAAATGTTAGCAATTATTAGCTATTACCCCCAATTGCAGGTGCTTAGCTACCTTCCACCTTTCCTGCCTTAGTACTTGTCTCAGGCTATTCCTTCCACCTGTGAATAAAATTCTCCCCAAATTTTGTCCGAGTTCTAGCCAGTCAAAATCTCAAGAGGAATGCACTCACACGATTATGCGGGCTGAGATGTCCCCAAAAGAGCTGAAAAAACTGCTAAGCAGACATACCACACACCATAATTATTGTGGAAACATCTGACCACTTTTATCTTCCTTGCACTTGATTAATTCACTTTTTCGTAACAATTATGTTTACACTACTCATGAAAAGTTCATGAGACATTAAACAGCTAACCATCATCCTTCTTGCTGACAACTTCTGTAATAGAGATAACATGAGCTTGTTTGACTTTTAGTAAACCGAGGCTGGTAGATTATTATATCACGTTTAAAGCTTGTAACTCTAAAGATATGCATGTTTTAATTAAACCAACCAACAAACTGACTTTTATTTACCAAAGATTACCTACCCTAGGGCATGCGAACTTGGAAAATATTTGAGATCGTTTCTGTATTTCTATGAATATGCTTGATTTACATGATGCTTACTTGTCTTTAAGCCAATTGAATCAAACTGTACCATCTGGAGGCACACAAAAATAATCACACAGCTAAAACATACATTTATAGACATACATAAACATACAAACATACACATGAATATACAGACCGATAGCTTTCATTTTCAAATTTTAGCCATAACACCTTAAGACAATATAAAACTTTCTAGCTTATAAAAGAACCAATGTATCCAAGTTGTATTTCTGGCAGATGGAACAAATTACTGTTTGTGACAGACATTTTAAGAGGTTTTCCTAGGCCTAGTTTTTCAAAGTAGCCTTTCCTCTTTTCCTGGTTGTTTATTTTGTGGTGTTGTCCTTCTGATGAGAATTGCCTCGGTTCCTAGAGGATACCCCATGCCGCATTTACAGCTCAGAAGTCACAGAGAAAGAAAGCAAATTCTACCAAGAAGAACTTTTGTTCCTGAAGTCCAGATCTTTCACAATACCTGCAAGTCGTGTGAGCTGACTAGGGGAAGTTAGGCGCTTGCGAGAGAGGATAAGTAGGCTTTGAATGAATTTTAGAGCTTCATTTCTGTTCTTATAAAGACTCATTTTTGTAAGAGCAGTATATTTGTTTTTAATTTTTCAAAGAATTAGGTTACAACCTGAGTGATGCGGAGACTGTCCCACCCATCCAACCACATTATCCTCAGTTTGCTTCTTTATAGTTTGCTTCTTTCTATCAGGGAGAAGGTCTGCACTGAGATGCAAATCAAAAAAATTACTACGTTCTAGATTTAGAGCTCGGTGCCTTTACAATATTGTATTAAATCTTTCCACAAAGCTTCAGAATGTTTTTCTTTCCCTCTGGATGCATGCAGTTTCATTTTGCCTTAGGGAAGGAGGTTTAAATTTTTTCTATGAGGCTCTGAATATCAGCTTCTGACCAATCTAACCCGCTTCTGACTATAAAGCTACCAAAAAAAAAAAAAAAAAAATCCTTGTCAAGTTTCATGGAGATGAGGCACGCTCAGGGAGGGTGCAAAATATACCCTCCCAGGATCCAGAACCACCACTTCCAGAGATAAACCAAAATTTAAAAAGGACAATTCCCCTGAGAGCAGGTAACAGTTGATAGGACCCTGATGGCAAATGGCGTGCACCTCCCCTTTCTGTCCAGTCATATTTTGGGGGCCCCAGCCTGACAGTTGACAAGCCAACTTCTCAGGACACTGCGTGAGACCAGTAAGAAGAGCTGTCCCTGTGAGAGGCAGGAGGGACAGCCCACAGGTTCCTGTAAGCAAATTCACAAGTCACAGTTCTAAGATAATATTCTTTCAAAATGTGTTTGTTTTGCCTGCCAATCTAAGTTTGGAAAAGAGGGGGGAAAGTGAAATTCTACCTTTCTCTCCAGACCACGAACCACAGGGACACGGGGATGGGAGAGTTGCTTTGATGAGAATGCTCACCTTGGCCAGCTCCTGCCAGTTTCCCAGGATCCTGTCTGCAGGCTCTGGCGTGATGGGGTGTCCAGCAAGGGTCCTCCAAGTCACCAGAAACGGCAGAAGAGGAAGATATTTTCCAGCTACTCTAGGGTGAATGCAGGCCTGGAGGCCTTTTTCTGTGGGGTCCCCTCAGAGATGGATGCGCTGGTTCAAGTGAATTGTTCTCCGTGGTGGCCACGAGCTTCAAGATTATCTTGGAAGGTTCACCTGCTTGTTCAGCCTGAAAACAAATTTAACTCACCTGAGGCCTCACGCTGGCCCCCCCCTCCCCCAGCCCAGCTTCAGCAGGACGCAGAGTGACCCCAGGCCCGGTCCGGTTTCTGAGCCAGGCCCAGTCTGCCTCCCACCCATTTTCGGGTCCAGTCCAGAAAAAGAACTGCCTGTATAAAGGGTGAACGCTCCAAATGCAGAAGCTGTGGAGCTAGGATCCAAGAAGGGTTTATCCTTGGCCCCCAGATAGAGGCAGCCAGAGAGCAGTGAACTCAGGTGCTCACAGGTGCCTGTTAGGAGTGAGAGGAGAAACCACGGGAATAGGCCATGAGTTTAAAAGATTTATTGGCCCAGCTGCACAAGCAGGCTGAGACCAGGAAGGCAGGAAAGTGTCAGCTCCTAACAAAAGAAAGGCAGGGTTTTTAAGGGGATAAGAGGGGAGAGATTGAAGAGACTGTTGGTGGCTTTGGGGAGTTGACTTAGGCTGACCACAGAGGGGAGTTACCAGGTTCTCAAGGGCAGGCTAGAGATCTGTGAAGGACACAGGTGGTTACTATCATCAGCAGTTGCTTAGGAGGCAGCAGGGTTAATGAGGTTTGCTAACATTATACCGGGATTCCCAGAACTCAGGTCTTACGCCTAAGAGTACCCACGCAGGTAGGTGCCCATGCATGTGGGGAATGCAGGCATCTCCTCCAGTTGCCCTTTCTGACACCAGACAAACTGAGGCATATTCACCATTTCAAGAGTTCAATGCAGCCAAAAAGAGACTGGAACCAGGCAGCATCCTAGCAGGTAGGAAGGAACTCCAAAGTGCTGTGTGAGTGAGAGCTTTCATAGGCAGGAGGGAGCAGGAATTAAGGAGCTGCACCAGGAGGGAAAAAAAGCAGGTTGATCATCACAAGGTGACTTTTCTTTAGGGGATGGCGGGGGTCTACCAGGCAATGTCCTAACTGACCTAACTGGTGCGCTGATCAGGTTGATTCCTGATCAGTGATTGATTTAAGGTTTGATTTCTCTAAAGGCCGAACTGTAATTAAGTTAGGCTTTTGTGTGGTAATGCAGTGCTTAGCATAAGCGACTCCATTTGGGGACTGTTGTCTTGTTTTTAGTTTTACTTTATTATTTTTTAAACTTTTGTTGTCTTGTTTTTAACAGTAGTTAGCCACGAACTGCTAAAACAGAGCGGGTTTTCATTTCCTATGGTGGCAATCCCATTCTCATTGTCATAAACCATGCGTCGTGTCCTCTCTAGACGGCTTACCCACAATGGAAGAGTCCCTTCAACTTTCATCAACTCCGCTGCCTAGCACTGGACCTGGTGTAGCATGCAGAGAACTTCGGCAGTAATTCACATAACATGTGCTGCTTAGTCCTGGAGGGGTCCCCAACCTCCAGGACACAGAGGAACTGGTCTGGGCCCGTTAGGAACAGGGCCACATAGCAGGAGGTGAGCTTGAATCACTCCCCAACCATCCCCACCTGCTCTGTCCATGGAAAAAACTGTCTTTTCCAAAATCAGTCCCTGGTACCAGAAAGGTTGTGGACCACTGGTAGTCCTTCATTATGCCATATGAAAGACAGCACATATTTTGTGTATTTAAGCAGACACCCACCCACAAATACATAAAGATGAACAACACCAATCATTTCTCTGAAGCCCTCCCGTTTTGCTGGTTCTAAACTCTGAGAATCTCAATAATGTGCTTCTATCTTTTCAGAAAAAGGGTAGGGTGGGGAGGGAAGGGAAATGATATTCCTGTAGTTGGGGAGGAGTGTGAAAAAGAAACGGGAGACAGCGGACCTGTTTACATTTTTAGGTCTTTCCTTTTCCTCTCCCGCTTCTGGCGGCTAGAACGGCTGTTTTGATGGGCTGCATCATATAGGCACGGTGGAGAGTACGTGGCACGCCAGACGGGCCAGGAGAGATGGAGCGCACGTGCCCTGCCCTCTTGTTTTCTGGTTAAACTTCAGAGGCTGAGGCCCCACTTTGGAAACCAAGGCCGGGTGTGGGTCGTGCTGCCTAACATTGAAGAAGCCCTCAAAATGGAAAGGCTTGGAGAACCTCCAGTAACATCCCCCTGACCATGCTGGACGGGCTGTTAGAGATGATGGAGCCTGGGACCCAATGAGCAGCTGTTGTGAATAAATCTTATCAGGTCATTTCTCAGCTTAAAAATCCTTCGAAGCTGAATTGCTGTTCTAAGATTAAAGTCAGACGTTCTTAACTGTAGCTCTCAGGACCTCCCATTTCCTGATTCCCTACTTCTTTTCAGCAACGTTGTATTTATTTTTATTGATTTTCGAGAGAGAGGACAAGAACAGCATCGATTTGTTGTTCCACATACTCATGCATTTATTGGTTGATCTTGTGTGTGTGTGTCCTGACCCGGGATGCAACCCACCACCTCGGTGAATGGGGATGACACGCTAATCCACTAAATTGCCTGGCCAGGACATCTACTCCTTCAGCCACGTATGTGTCACCTCTCCTTTATTTCATTGCTGCAGCCCTACTGGCCTTAGGTAGTTCCTCAGGTGGAACCACATTTCTTCTTGTGGCATTTTGTGCAGGTGGTGCCATCCATTCGAGAGTTTCCTTCCCCAGCTTGCAACCAGCCAACTCCATGTCCTTTACGTGCGCCTTCTCAAAACTCACCACCCACCCAACAGCTGGCCCACTGTGTCTTCTTCACTAGACCCTAAGCCCCGTGAGGGCAGACACTAAGCCTGACTCATTCATCCCAGGAGCTGCTCTCTTATCCCCTGGGCAGGCAGACACCGGACTCTGGAGAGCTATCTGTTAGGTGAATACATGTCTCAGAGCTTTGAAAGATAAGGCGGAGCCAAGTGGGTCATGCTGCCAGAAACAGAACCAAATGCGCTCTTCCTGCTTGGTTTTTCCCAAAGCCAGCGGGGAAGTGAGGAGGTCCGAAGGGCAGGCCTTATCGATGGGGATTCTGGGTGAGGAACCTCACCAGGGAGCCAGGCCAGGGCTCTCGCTGTGACAGGAACATTTGCAAGGGAAGTGACCCTCTGCTGGGAATCCTCGGTTCCAAGGTGGTCATGAACTTTCAATTGTGACGCAGTATGAAGAATAAACCTGTGGAAAAAATAAAGCGCCAACAATAGTGCTACTTTTTTTTTTTTTTTTTTCGTGGCAAATCCTAAAAATCCTGATTAATCTCAGTTGGACTCACTCCAGATGGTACCCTTTCTGAAACATTAAAATATAACCTGTAGACACATTGGCAAAGACAGCTGTTACCAAAGAAAGGCCCTTAGTACTTCAAAGGAAGGACCCATGTGAACCTACAACACTCAAAAGTATGTTTTGGGGTGGGTGGGGAAATACTTTGACTTGAAATAAATTATTAAATACTACTAAAATCACTAATGTAATCACATTAAACCTCTATGTCGGATGGGTTTAGTCTCCTGGGTATGTGCCATTTGGTCAATCTTCTTGAAATCACTTTTTCACTCACTCAGTTACCACCTAAGTGCCTGCTATATCCTGCCAAAGTGAAATAACTATTTCTATTCACAAGGATGTAACTGTCTACTCGGAGACATGGACATGGGAAAAATAAGCGAAACAAAGTGCTAGAGGGATCACAATGTATTTGAAACTTTTATATCTCAAATGGTCCTTCCAGCCACCACTCATAGGCACACCCTGAAGACTGGGTGTTACCTCAAAGGTAACAGTTCTGTATTTTTTGAGCTTCAGGCCCAGGGGTTCTCAGTTTCCTACATAATCTCACATTTCAACACTGTGCAGCAGTGATTTTCAACTGGTGCACCACAAGAATTTTCAAAACACGCAATACTTGACTATTGAGTCAGGGACACTGACCTCTTTTCCCTTAGACTGTCAATTAAAAAATGACAACAGCCAACACAGCAATGCCCATCTGGTATAAATGAATCAAAATTATACCTCCCTTTTTTGTCTGGTCGGCAAAAAATACATTTCTTGATGTGGCACATAATTTTACTAATTAGTTTACGTGCGCCATGAGCTGAAAAAGGTTGGGAATCACTGCTGGATGGGACTGTCTTCTCCAGATTAGCAAGCATAAATGCCACGGAGTCAAAACTCTAATTGGAGCAAATTTTGGGACTTTTTTTTCTAAACGCCTTACCTATAAAATCAGTATTCCTAACACATTGTTGGCCGGTCATGAAAATACTTGTGTTTTCAAGTCCAAATGTTGTTGACCAATAGCTAGTTAACTCATGCCTGCACTTGCATGAGCTTTTGTTATAAAATTGCCGGTCAACAATGTGTTCACATTCTCAGAATTCTTAACAGAGTATGAAAAACTGTTTAAAATGATGGTTTGCATAATACCATTTCATGTTGATTCTCTGCTCAAAGGCTGTAATCTTTGGGCGTGTTTCAATGGCTTCATACATAAAATTTCAACTTGACCTGTTTGACATGAGACAATTTAGTTTTTCTCTAATTAAATTCCAGCTACATTCATGACATTATTTCAATGATCAATTTATCAAGTATTCATTTAGTTACATAATTGTACAACAGTAATGAGGGCAGGGATGTGCACATGGTTTAGAGGGAATCATGGGATGGTGTGGGTGTAATGGAAATTCGTTCATTCTCTCTTTCCTCCCTCTCTTCCACTCCCCACTTTCTCCCTCTCTCCCTCCCCTCTCTCTCTCTCTCTCTCTCGGCTCCACCTGGGAAAATGCAAGCCTAACATTTGCTGTTGGCAGCAACCCTACCACCTACCAATCACAGCCCAACATCAAAAAATCACTTGAAGAAGCAGAGAGCTGAGTTCTAATGTCAGTTTGTGCACCTATATGAACCCCTACCTGATCCCGTGCTTCACCTGGCCTTGCAGGTACATGAGCCTAAAATTCCTTTCTTTGTTCAAGTCCTTGAGTTAGGTTGGATGTAACTTGTAAACACAAGAGACCAAATTGATTCATTCTCCCAAAAGGAACCAGGTAGGAAGAAAGCTGCAGACAAGACACATGTTAAGCCACTCTGTATTTATTTGGTATTCAATGACTTTCCTTCCTGGAGAGAAAATTAAGCAGTCCGAGGTACCCCATTTTAACAACCCCCTTGCTTTTGGCTTTACATCCTGAATTTCTATGCCCATTGATTAAGGTTTGAGATTGTCACACACTGTGGTTAAAATTGTTCCCTGAGATTATCAAGCCTGTGTCACAGAATATACTGGCCTACCAAAGTTCAGGAGAAAGCACAGGAAACTAGAAGTCTTTGGTAGTGGAAGAGGCAGGCAACTTTGGTAGATTTCCTGAGGAAAAAAACGTGCAGGTCAGTAAAGCCACTAATTAATCTTTTCCTGGCTGTAAACCATTATCCCTTCAGCATCTCCCAACATTCTAGAAGGGAAATTCGTCTTATTGCACATAAGGGCACTATCACAGCGCTGTGTGCAAAGTGTCTTGGCTTTTGCCATCCTGATGCCTCTGTTTCCAGTTAAATGCAGAGCTAGTATGGACAACCTTTCCACAGTGGCAAACAGGATGGAGAAAAACCCAGATGTGGATGATGAGTTATCATGTTATGTGCTTAGTCAGGCTTACAACTTTTTTTTTCCAAAAGACTTTGAAATGAAAACATGTGATCCTCCAGCAGTGGGAATGGACAGGCTTACTGCATTATCCCTTCAAGTCCCAGCTAAATCAAGTCACCAAAGCTTAAGGCAGATGCACATCAGCATAGTCTTCTTTCAGGCTCGGTGCACTGAGCATTAGCTCTGAAGGAAATGTAACTTCCAGCAGCCCCTCAGTAGCAAGAAATCACGTTCAGGGCTGACGCCAGCTTGCCTGGATAAGTCATCCCTACCCTACACTATGTTCTGTTGTGGTCTCTCCTCCACCCACTCTTCCCCTTCAAAGGGCACAAGGGAGTGACTGAGGACTCCCCTTTTGAAACACAAAAAGCACAAGTTTCCACAGTGTAGGGGAAGGATGCTGCAGGTCCCAGCATAGACAGGATGAGAAAGGAAGCTGAGGTTGGGCACATGGGCTGGGGGCCAACATGCTGGCCCCCAGAATGCTGACAGAATGCTGGTCTCTGAAGACTAAAAAGCGAAAAGTGAAAGGAAGGTCAGTGTCCATCGGCTGTGACACTTTGAAAGAGACACCAGTCCATGGGCACAGGGTTTCCAGTTGCCCTTCTTAGGTTTTCTTGAGGTAGGCCTGACAGGCTTTCACCATGTCTTTCAAGAAGTTAGGGACTCCATTCTGCAAAGCAAAGGAGATTGTCACTTCCATGTCCGCATAGCAATTTCTTCCAAGATTCTTTGGGACGTAACCAATGCACACAAAGATGACTCTGGGAAGAAGAATGAAGGACAATGGGGCCTTGGACAGGATTTCTACAGAATGTTGCCACAGGTAAGGAAAAAAGGTAAGATCCAGAGTGTAGGTGAGACCAGACAACGGGGACCACTAATGCAAGACAGTGCCTTCCATTTTGGGCTTTTGCTAGTGAAAAGCTAACATGTTTTGAGACACCATTTCTTGAAAAGACAAAGAAAACACAGCAGATGGGATTGGGCTGGGTTGCTCCATTCTTCTGGAGAAGTGAAAGGACCTGATCTGCAGAATGGCAGAAGCATAAGGATTTGGGGACATGAGGGTGATTCACAGGGTCTGGCCAGAAAGTATCGAGCCACTGTCAATATAATTAAAAGTTTGCCCGTCTGATACTTTCGGGACAAACCTTGCACTCCTGTGTAGTTAGCGTTGATTCTTGTGCCTGGCTTTCCCCAAACATTGTCTTCTTTACGCCCACTAGATGAAGTAGGTAATATCCATCCACATTTTTAAAAGGGAAAAAATGGCTTCCATAGATGACGGAATCAGTGCAGGGCCTCAGTTCAACTTCACCTGGGTTTAACCCAAAGCCTATGAGCTTTTTCACATTCCCAGGGCAGGGGACCAGTGGAACCCCCCAGCCAGGAAGCAGGACTTACATAAATCAGGCTGAAGTAACCCTGTGAGGCCAGGCTCCTCCTGGGCAGTCTCTAGTAATCTGGGCCACCACCGTGGTTCCCTCTCCTTACAGACCAGCGAGACAAAGCAACGGGAACAAAAGTGGAGGCTTTCCCCAGGCTTAGAGACGTCTGCTAGTCTGCCGAGGCAGGTCAGCCTGCCTTGCTGCTCTGTAAGCAGACACAGGGTCCAAAGGCACCATTGTTCCCACAAGGAGCAGCTATTGTCCCGAGGTTCCAGACAGTGATCCTGGAGGGGTTTCAGGGCGTAGTGAGGAGGGGCTGGCATTCCAGCTAAGGAGCCTGGGTCTTTTGTCCCAGCCTCATCCTGGGTGTTGTTAGCCACCCCGGTCCTAACTGTGGTCACTCAACCAGGCTGCTTCATAAAAGAGCTTCATTAGGCTTGAGACAGCGTGTCTCTTCGGCCTGACAGCCCCACGGCCTAAGTCAACATTTGTCAACCACACACCCTGCTCTCACCTCCTGGGATCTCACCTTGGCAGCCCAGTTAATGAGCCAGGATGGAATTTGGCCACCCGGGTTATCGAAGTAGTACATGAAAACTAGAGAGAGAAAGAAAGGACAATTCAGAAGGAGAAAACAGGTTGTAAAGGTCCAGCAACAACCCTGCGAACCTTCAGATTCAGACCCAGGAACAAAGGAGGAAGGTAACATGTGACTCAGCAGAAGTGTCCCCTCTGCCTTGTCTATTGGGGCATTTGTATAGGAATATTTTTGAGAACATAGCCAACATACATTTTCCTGCTGTTTTTTAAACACCTGGCAAGTGCTAGACATTTGGATACTGGTGTCTCACTGTTTCTCTCACGCTTTCACCTAACAATTCTAAGGAGTTGGTGAAATTAAACCCCAGTGTATAAATGGTAAAATGGAGACTTAGGCAAGTCCACTGACATGTCTACGGCAGATCTAAAAGGCATCAGAACAGTGGTTCGGATTCTGCCTCAGATTCAAGGCTACCCTCTTTCCGGTAGGGCAGGCGGCCATATGCCCACTCCCTCCCCACAGCTCTTGTGGTTTCAACTCAGGGCAGGCAGGCCCTGAGTCTCCGGGTTTTTGCTGAGAGGCAGGTCTGCCCCCTGAAACATTCCTACCAGCTCTTTGCCCTACCCGCAGGGTCAGCCTGAAGTCATTGTAAACCCTCTGGCTTACTTTGATGTTCTACCTCCATCTGGACTAGAGTCAGTAAAGGATGCAGTGAGTCAGATTTAAACATCCACCTTGCATGCTGGCCAAGTTTTGGGGATGAACCGAGTTTTCCCAGGTGCTCACCCCTTGTTTGTTTTGCATCCCTGCCCATCCCATTCTCTGACCTCAGGGAACAGGCATAGTGCATTTGCATGTCTCACAGTCAGCATGGCCTTCCCACGGGGGCGGGGGCTTCTGGCCGGTGTGCCAACATGCACCCTGGCTTTACCTTTGCTCCCCTTCTTGCCATCACTCCCAATCGCCAGGCTCTGCTTGTAGTCCACCACCCGGATCACACCTGGCTTCTCAGGGAGGTGCGGCACGGATGTGCTCTTAGCCAGGATCACGTAGACCACCTGTCCTTCCATGTCCAGCTCCTGCCGCTGCCGGACGTAGACGTACTGCAATGCCAGTCAAGGCATGATGTCCACACCAGCATGTCAGACACAACGGGAGAGGATTCTGGGCCTCCCACAAAGTATTTAGTCCCTCTGCTGTCACTTCACCCACCTGCCCTGTCTTCTTACCTGCCCTGCAAGATGGTGCCTCCTACCACCTGGCAGAACATTTGAGAGCATACATTATCCACCTGTGAGTCATTCCTTGGTGCTTTTTAAAAAATATTCTATTTATTAAGTTTAGAGATAGGGGAAAGGAGAGAAAAAGAGGGAGCAAAATATCAACATATGGTTGCCTCTTGTGTGCCTCCAACTGGGGACCCGGCCCACAACCCAGGCATGTGCCCTGACTGGGAACTGAATCAGCGACCCTTTGGTTCACAGATCGCCACCCAACCCACTGAGCAACACTGACCAGAGTGCCTTGATGCTTTTAATTATGCAAGGAAACCACTCCTCCTTTCTCTAAGAAGGTACCTGAAAAGAGCAGCGGATCAATCACCTGTCAGCTGTGTGATCCTGGCTTATTGACTCAACTTCTCTGAGACTCAGTTCTGGATGCAGGAGAAAGGGGTAATATTGCAAAGCATTATAGACTACCTGAGGCAGAATAAGCTCTTGATTGACATTCTGCGTCATTCCATTTTATCCTGACTGCTCCCAAAACTCTAGTTATTGACATCTACGCTCAGAGGACAGTCAGGCCATGACTCTTACAAATGGTGATGGTAGGAAGACACTGAATACCTGAATATTTAGTAGGCTGGAGTTAACACTGGTTTACCTTACCCTGTAATAAATGTGCTTCACCTATCACATCTGTTTTGATCTTGACAAATCCCTGGGAGTTCAGAATAAGTATCCCCTCTGACAGATGACATTGTTCCATCAGAAAGGGAAATAAACTTGCCCAGGGTCCCAAAGCCAAGCTAAGTGAGGAAACGTGAATCTGAACCCAGGTCTGGTTTCAAAGCCTCATTAGATTTTCATAGGTGGACAGGGCTCAGCTCTTTGTCCTGTATACTTTCAAATGGCAGAATGTTAGATCGAACACTAGAAGTAATCACATTAAGTATAACACAACTCTACTAACTAGAGCAGCAACAGTCACAGCAATAAGTCTCAGAATCTCTAAAGCACCCACAGTTGGTTCCACCCCTCACTCAGGCACCCTGCAGGGTGGTCTACGGCCCCCAATCTCTAAGTCACGAGGAGCAAAGTTCTGCAATGTTTTAGGGGAGCAATGGTGTTGCTTCTGGCTCTAGATCTCCTCTCTCCCACATACCAGCAGACACTGTCCTGCCTCATGAGATAGACGCCCCCTGACACTCCGCTGAGGAAAAGTTAACTTGATACATATATTGATTAAAACCTGGCAGAGGACTTTCAAGGGTTGGAAGGTCCACCGTACCACATGGCCTAGGACTGGAAAACCGCCCCAGTCACTGAGGCCCAGAACCACGTGCTCAAGGCCTTTTCCTAGGTCACACAGCAAACCAGAGAATGGGTACATGCTCAACCTGGGATCTTTTTCTCCAAAATGAATGTTCTTCACCGCTGCACTCTTCTCTGTTCTCAAAAATTTAACAGCCCTTATTGGAGAGACATATATATATATATATATATATATATAAAGACTTTAAAAAAAAAAAAAAACCATAGGATTGTGTGGCATTGGATAGCCAATTAAATCAAAGTTTAAGGAGCCCCAAGTATTCACTCCTGAGTATACCTACCCAGCAATATCCCTGCGAAGTCAAAGAAATCGGGTCATGGCCTGGTCAAGATTACCATCTCCGGAGAAAGCTGGACCTGGTCCCAAGCCCACCTTTTCCGTCCATTAGCTGTGTGAACATGAGTAAAGCTCTGAATTTCTCTTTGCCTCAGTTTCCTTAACTGTGAAATGGGGGTGATGATACCTGCCTTGCACCGTTGTTGGCAGGAATAGAGAAACAGCACACAGTCTAAGAGAATAACCCACAATTTGTTGAAATGCATGCCATGTATATGCAAATCATCTAGCAGTATGTGGGCACTGTGCCAAGAAATAAACCCTAATGTTGTTTAAAATGTAGTTGAGGGCCAAGGTAGACACATAGTTACACACAAAGACCCATGCAGACAACAGACACAAAACACACCCACACCTTCCCTCTCTTCATAGAGAATAATTATTCATAGGAGCATACAGGCTTGAAAAGATCCCAGCAATCACCTAATTCAATGCTTTCCCCAAACTTCCTTTTTAATCCTTGAGCCCTGTTGCTCAAAGGATCTTCTGGGGAGGCTCAGCATGGAAAGTGCTCAGCTGCTGTGACTGTCAAGAAAGCCCACCTATCAGCCACCCCACCCCCACGCAGCCCATTTCCATCGTGTCCTCTCCCAGGCTGGTCATGCATAGGCTTCTTAGAACCTTGGAGTGGCCACTCAAACTTCCCACAGTCCCCTCAACTGCATCGTAAGAGAAATAAGGAAATTGAGGGGAAGCAACATATACGCAGTGTCCAGAGCCAACAGTGATGGAGGGACCGCTGGTGGTGGGGTGAATAAAACATGAGCAGGGATGAGGAGTGATGAAATTGTTGGGACCTGAGTTCTGGTCCTCCTCCTGCCGCTAATCACCTGCATGGGTGCCTCTGTCATTTTACCTCTCCGTAGACAGAGGGAGTATGTTAAATGCTCTTTACACAAGTTCTTTCCAAGTCCCCAGTTCTGTGGCCCAACAATTTCAAGCCCTAGAAAACTTCTCAGGAAAGTAGGAGCTGCCCTCCAGCGCCCACAATGATAGAGGTGCATGTGACTGGGCCTAGAACCCACACTCGGAGGTCTCCCAAAGCTTCAGGAGAGGTGCTACCTTTGGCAGAGGTTCTGCAAGTCTCAAAGACAAGGTTGCCCACACCGGCTGGACGTACCATCATCGGGCGAGGGCCGTGGGGCACAGCAATGCAGCAACGTTTAGGAAGCTGAGTAATAATGCACTTTGAAAAAGGATACGTCCCTGTTGGACATGAAAAGAGGGTACTTCACTTGCCAGTAGACCACGGTTTTGCCGTTGCATTCTTCTTCATAGAGTTCTAAGGAAAGCAAAAACGGTTCGTGCATTTTAGAAAAAGTCAGGCTGATAGGTTACCACTGAAAGCTTCTTGCCTCGGGGCCCAGCCTACTAGATAGAAAAGCACAGTCAAAAGAAAAGGACCCCCATAATTGGTCTACCTCAGAGCAAACACAAGATTCTTATTCAGGATACAATGCAGCAACACAAGTAGGTGTCCAAAAAGAAGTATGCAGGTTTTAAAGTCCAGCTAACCACCAGATGTCACTAGAGTACCAACAGTTCTGGCTTGGAAGGCATTCTTCCCCGGATTTTGGGACAGGACAGCTAAGGACTGAGTCATCCAGTCTCCTGTTTACCTTGGAAACAAAGGTCCCAGAGAAGGTAGTGTCCCTCCTAAACAGTGAGAATGACCGTGGTTAACCCAGTGTCTTGCTCCTCTCCTGTGTTTCTTTACACTAAACCCCAGCTGCAGCGACCACGTTTCATCAGTATTCCACCACGGTACTTTGTGTGCAAATCGCAGGCCCACTCTTGGAGGGACCCAGCAAAGGAATCTGATAGCTTCCTCTGACCCCAGGCTGCACAGTGAGCTTCTCCCCAGCCGTTTAGACACGAAGCCAAGCCAAGGTCGCTGAAGTAACCAAGAGATTCCCTTGAGAGGCTGATGGGGAAAACGGATGATTTCATTCAGCTTTGAAAGGAAATCTACTCAAGAGCTTGGCAGCCATCGGTGCCACGGAGGTTGAAGACAGCCCTTGAAAGGAAGGGAAGGCGCAGACACCTGCTGCTTTTCCGTGCTCAGCACTGACCCCCCTTCTCAGGCCAGCATCTCAGTTCTCCTTCCCCTCCTTCCCAGCCATGTGTTTTAGGCAGAACTGGCTCAGCGTTCATTCCAGGGCTGGGAAAATGGGCGAGACGTGGCCACGGGGATTAGTTCAGGCTTGGCGCCTCTGGCCAGGGTCTTAGCTTGCCACTCGAGTAGGTTTCGGCTGAACAGTGATTTCATGAAGGCTCTCAGGTAGCTCACGGAATAGCCAGGAGGATGAGAGTTATGTTTAGAGCCTCCAGATTGGTCCAGAGCAGCCAGTCTGGTAAACCAGACACCATAGCGTGAACCGCTGATGCCAAGTTCAGAACAAAGGTCAGAAGCTCGGCCACACTCTCCCCCGAAGTCAGGACATCTTTTCTGTGACCATCACCAGACAATGGATTCTGCATGCTGCAGGGGCTCTTTCCCAGACTGAAGCCACAGGTGCACTTTATTGGCAACTTCCATATCACGTGACTGAACCTTGGCTGCTAGGGAGACTGGGACAGAGAAAATTTGCTTTCTTCCTTGGGTTGCTGAGTGTCACAAGTCCCCCTAGATAGCAAGCGTATGTGAAAACAGTGAGTGGCCCCAAACCATAACAAGCGTCTGCAGGAAATAAGCATGGGATCCATGCTGAGCCAATGACAGCCAACTCTGGGGCTCTGGCTGTCATTGATAGGAAAGTGGAATTCTCATTCCTGTGCCTCTGGGGTTCCTTGTATGTTATTTGTAACCCTGGGTCTCTGGTGGCCACCTTTGTCATGACACAGTAATCTGCCTGTGGATCCGGTCCACACAGGAGACAACAGAGTCAGTCAAGAGATGGAGAAATTATTTCACAATTGGATGGAGCTCTCCTGGAAGTCAGGAAGCCATGGAGTTTTCGATACCGTGAACCAATAAACTCTTTTTCCTTGTCTTAAACTGGCCTTGGTTAGCTTTTTTAATTTGCAACCAAGAGTCCCAACTATAGCAAGCGTCTTTCTGAGTTATGTTGCCCCTTGGCAAGTCCATAGTTCTGTTCCACTGTGACTGAAGGGGCAGAGGTCACTCCCAATGGTAGTGGCAGGAGAACCCCTGTATAATAACTTGTATAACTCCCCATCACTTATAGAGTGAAATCTAAGCACTGCAGACTGGCAGTCAGGCTAGGCCCTTGGGGATATGAACCCTTTTCTCACCCTAGCTCCAAGTTCTACCAAATTGTTTGAGATTTGTACATATCCTGCTGTTTCATGCTTTCCTGACTTTACTGCTGCTGCTCTCTGAGCCAGGAATGCCCTTAGACTACTCATCCCCTTATCCTCACCTCCTCACACATAGCATTCTTGTTGTTTATAAAACTTTGATTCAATTTCCAAAACAAAGCTCAGTTACCACCTCCTCCAAGAAGTCCTCCGTGACATGGAGGCATACAAATGGCAACCCACTTACAGAGAGAATGAAGTAGCCCTCAGAGAAGATGAGATGAGTCTAAGAGCATGCAAGGAGTTAGTTTTAGGAATAGCAAAGGCACATTTCAGCCCAGCACTTAAGACGTTTAAGTCAAAATGAAAAATGAAACTAAAGAGAGTGGCAATTAAACCTGTTGCTTTATACTAGCGTAAATAACAGATTCTACTTTCTAATTGATTTTTAAAAAATAGTAGGTGCCACTCACCATTAACATATTGGTCCCACTTTTTTCTGTAGGTCAGGTCCATGTAGACATCTGCCATGAGAGCTGGTGGGCAGTCCTCCAGGACCCCAAAGACTTTATGCATATAAAGTCCAGTCCGCTGTAAAAACAAGAGCAGGCAGAAACAACCCATTGACTTCTATGTTGAGAGACAGCTGGACTTCGAGACATATTACAAACAGCTGAGGATGGGGTTCATGTCACACCACTTATTGGCCACCTCCCTGTAGTTTTGATGAAACAATGAGGAAAAAGCAGATGAGACCTGATGGGTCTTACATTCTGCCGGAACATCGGCGGCGGTGATGGCTATAAACAGTATCCAGCTAATGAGAATAAAATACAAGAAGGGTTGTGTGATGAATGGGGCTTGATTGGGAAAAGAGGGGGTTCTAAATCATAAAAAGTCTCTATGAGGGATAACATTTATCAGAAACTCTTGTCCGAAATACTAGAAGGAACCATTCACAGGAAGATGAGGGAAGACCATTCCCAGTAGAGGAAGGCCCTCTGGCTGATGGGTTGGCATGCTCCCAAAACAAAAAGTCAGGGGTGTGGCTGGGGGAGCGTGGATGGAGCTGCAGGCACAGAATGGGTGGGTCTAGGCACCAAAGCGGTCTGTAAACCAGTGTTAAGGGTTAAATATTGTGTTCTGCTAAATGACTTTAAATAGGGTATGACTTTAAAAGGATGATTCTTGCTGCTTGGGGGAAAATAGATCCTCAGAGAGCAAGAAGATAGTTTAGAAGACCGTGCAACAGTCCAGATAAGAGAATGGATAGAAATCAATGATTTAGGTATATATTTTGCAAGGAATGTCAACAGCAATTGCTGTGGAGACACATTGGCTGTGGGGAAAGAGAAAGCATAGAATTGAGGATGATTCTTAGAAACTTTGCTTGAATAACCAGGCAAATGAGGAGTGCCTTTTCCTAAGAAAGAAAGAAAAATAAAATGGGGAGGAGGTCATTTCTGGCCTTGGGGTAGTCAAAGAGTTCTGCCTTTGAGTTTGAGATGCTTATTAAATACCCAAGTGGGATTGTCATCTACGCAGCTAGCACTCAGGGGACAGGTTATTTTGGGTATCCACAGGCATTAATGAAACCCAACCCACTGTTTCATCAATTCTACTTGACTAATTCCAGAATTATTCAACAATTGCTTCTATTTTATATAAATGACTTGTGCATAAAGGACGAAAAAGGAGAAACATCAGTTTCAGATGATACTAGTCCCTTTTATTCAGGGAAAAAAAAAAAAAAATACTTCTGGATCCCAGAGTGTAAGAACCCTTGTCTGTGATGCTCCTAGGCTGGAGTTGGCCACTGTACATTTTCACTGTCTGTACAAAGGCAACGAAAAGTTCCTAACCTTTGTCCTGCCTACCAGCTGTATCATTAGGTTAAACCAATGGCTCTTAAACTTCAGTGCACAACCAAACCAACAGAAAGCCTTCAGATGGACTCAGCTTGCATGTGCTAACACAGAGTTATTGGGTAACTGTGAGTAAATGAAGTCATCCTCGTCAACAGAAAAGCATGTGAAGTCAAGGAGGTAAATTTGGTTCACGTTTTCTAGATGTCATGAGGCCTCAAAGGTCTCCTGGCTCAGGGAGCATAACCCAGGCATAAATATTCCCAGTTTAGGAACCACAAATACATGTGAAAGTACCTGGCAAGAAATGGAAGGTAAAATTGAAACTGTGTTCCTAAGGATTTTCCAGAGAGAAAAGTCTGTGGCTTTTATACCCAGGGTTTCCCCGTCATGAGATGACAAGCTAGTGGATCTAAACATGCCACGGATGTCCCGACGGAAGGACGGACCTGGGAAGGAACCTCCCTTTCCCATCCCTGCCCCTCTCGCTCACATATGGAAAGGTAGTGAAGGCTCATACCTACCACGCATTTACACCCATACATTTTAATCGCCTGGGGGGAGAGAGAATTAGCTCCTTGTTCAGGAATATTGGGGCCCCATTTTCTACACATCCTAAGGGAAAGGGACAATTACGCCTTGAGATAAAGATCTCCCAACCTTACATGAGTTAGCTTTGGCTATCTGGATAAATTAAGACAAACTGTTTCCTTCAACTGGTTCCTTTCCCCTTCTGAATGCAATCACAGCCCTAGTGACATCAGTCCTGTGCATATCACAGAAAAGAAAACAGAAGCCCTCTAAGAAGAGGAAAATAGACCGATGTGACTTACGTGAATACAGAAGAATGAACTATTGTGACAATTTCCTTTAAACACTCCCTTCGTGGCAGAGCTGAGAATGGCCAGACTCCACCGGAACAGAATGCTTGGTAACACCTTTCCTAGTCTCTCAATAACATGTCCTTTACAAGTGCTGAACAGCCCCACCCAATTTCTTGGGTCACAGCACTTGTCACCCATTATTTCTGGTTTAAAAAAAGGCTCTCAGTAGTACTCGTGTTTTTATTTTGTCTTTTAAAAAATGAAGTGAATTTTCATAATTATAGAAATAATTCATATTCATTATAGAAAAATTAGAAAATGCCAAAAAAAATTTTAAATGGCACGTAACCCCATAATCTACACATACCTATGGATAATATTTCACATATTTTTTAAGTAAATAAATGCTTCTATGTTACAAGAATGGGAATTATATGGTATAAACAGCTATATTCATATTTTTAACAATATAATATTGGAGCTATGGAGAGATCACACCTAATTTAATTATTCTTTTATTTGTTTCAGTTTTTTTATAAATATAATTACTTCTGAAATGATCTGTTATTTCATATGGACCAATTTGGCACATAATCCTTTTTCATTAGGAACACTTCCTTAGAGGCAAATGTTTAGCAAAGGCTATTAACATTTTAAGGTTCTTCACATATTTTATAAACTTTTAAGGAACTTTGTACCAATTTATACTCTTGTCAGGACACCATTGCTTGTGAAATTTGATAGGAAAAAAGTACAAATCTTGCCCTGGCTCAGTGGACTGGTGCTCAGTGGACTGGTGCTGGCCTGTGAACCCAAAGGTTGCTGGTTCGATTCCCCAGCCAGGGCACATAACCAGGTTGCAAGCCAGGTCTCCAGCCAGGTCCTTAGCTGGAGGCAGGTGAAAGGCAACCATACATTGATGCTTCTCTTTCCTTTTCTTCCTCCCTCCCTGCCATTCTCTCTAAAAATAATGAATAAAATCTTTTAAAAAATGAATTACAAACATATTTAAAATAAAAGCAATTCTCATTGATTCAAGTGATCCTTCCCCAGAAGGACTTTGACCTGAGTCCTGCAGCCTGGGAGAACAGTAGGGGTGCAGAAATTCTCCCAGTCTTTTGTTCGGGAAAGAACCCTATATCCCCACATGAATTAGAAGGGACTCAGATGCCCGCCTCATCAGGTAGACAAGATGCAGAGTTCAGATTCCCTTTCACTGCCTCGTAAGCGATTAGCTGAACGGCTTACCCCACCAATCAATCAGGACACAATATCAATACTTGCTAACCAAACTGCTTAAGCTTCTCTCCTTCCAGGCCCCTAAACATCAGCCCACTCTTAGCCTGAGCCAGTGTCCAGCCCCTCCTGAGCACAGATTGGCTTCAGAATAAGATGATCAATGAGCCACTTTCCAATCATGCCACCTTTCACCTCACTTCCCACACAGGCTGCGAGCCTTGTCGATTCCTCTATAAAATTCTCTTTCGCCTGATTCTTGACATACTTATGAATCTATATGGCCAAAGTGTTCTCCCTATTATAACAATCCCTCCCTCCACTTTGTAGTCATTCTTTTGAAAAAAGGTCTCTCCCTCCTAAGCCCAGATTTATTTTTCATTTGACATGAAAGAGGAAAAGTAGACTGACAGAAGAGTGCTGAAAAGACTTGTCAAAATTTACAGGGAAACACAATTATGTGTAAATGCATTAAAAGAGTACAGAAGCCGGAAGGGGAGAGAAGAGGGGGAATAATGAGATGACTGTAACAATAATCAAATAAAAAGAAAATGTAGAGAAGCAGCTACGCATTGCTAAAGGCATTGCCAAGGAAGAAACAATGGACCCTGTTACTGAACGTTAAATTGAAGTATATTTAACTTTACATAGAGATATCTAAAACTCCACATGCTCTGTTACAGAAAATGCCACCTCTTTTCACTAAGGAACTCAGAAGAAAATGGTAGAAACTTGCTAGGACCCACTCCATCCTGGGTCCTGAAAAGAAATCAAGCATAGGCTGGCTTTTGAGCTTGGAATGTACTTCCTTTGAAGACCTGTCAACGGTCACTTGCAGCAACCATGGACTCTGTATTTGATGTTTTCCAATCACAGTGATCGGCTATAAATTATTTCAATAACACTGGTTGTTGTTTCTCTTAGCGCAATACAGTTCCTATTATCTCATGTCATCTTTAACGTAGCAGTGTGATACACATGGGAGCCTGGTGTTTCCTCTCTGTTTATATATTGAAATGAAGCTCAACAAGGCTAACTATTTGCCTGAGCCCTGTAGCTAGTACTCAGGATAGCCAAAAATGTGACAGGGGCCCTTTCTTCTTCCCACGTCTCCTTGTTTAGCTCTCCTCTGCCCAAAGCATTCAGGTGAAGTAGAACCATCACACAGAATCTTAGAGTGGGAAGAGGCCTTAGACCCCTTCTATAAAAGATGTGACTTGCCAAGCATCAGTCAGTGACACTGTTGGTGGCCAAGCCTGGATGGGGACCTGCTCCTTCTAGACCACCCAAGATAGACAACTTGGACCACCCAAGAGAGACATCCCACTGAAATGCTCCCCTGAGTCCTTCAAAGACGGGTGTTTGTTGGACAGGCCTCCAACCACTACAGAAGGTACTCTTTAGATGCTGCTTCTGGGGGTTCAGATAAGGACCAGGAGAAAGGGAGGAATGGAGAAATGAGTATTATCCTTTTCTTTTGTTTTAAAGATCTTTTATTCATTATTTTTAGAGAGAAGGGCAGGGAGGAAGAGAAACATCAATGTATGGTTGCCTTTCACCTGCCTCCAGCTAAGGATCTGGCTGGAGACCTGGCTTGCAACCTGGTTATGTGCCTAGGCTGGGAATCAAACCAGCGACCTTTGGGTTTGCAGGGCAGCACCAATCCACTGAGCCATACCAGCCAGGGCTCCCTCCAAATTTTAATACAGATGACAATCGAAATGGCCAGAGGGCACTAGCCTTCTATCAGGCTGCTGAGGCTCAGTGACACACCTGTGGGAATGTTATGGCCCTCCAAACTTATGAAAAATCTCTAATTTACATCAATGTACCTTGACTGTCCTCATCTCTAGAATAGGTTGAAATAAGACATAGAGTATGATTAATAGAGATAAGAACTGTTCTGAATATCATTCATGTCCTCCCTACAGAGGGAAGTACGTGGTCCCTGCCACATAACAATACAGAGTGGAAGCAATGCACAACACAAAGCCAGTCACTGTCTCAGCTCACAGGCAAGGGACACTGTGGAATAAAAGGCACAAAAGCAAAAAAAAAAGCACAGGCCCGTGGGTTAGAGGGTGGCAGTCAGGGGTTCTGGGTTGGCTGGAGACCAGAAGCTGTATAACTAAGTCATGGGAAATAATGCTGGAAATGTGAGTTAAAACCAAACTAGTTCAGGATAGTCTGCAGGCAGCATTTGCCAACTTTCAGAGGCAATATAGGAGTCTATTTAGGACACAGGTCAAGAGCAAGACAGCCAAGTTCGATCCCAGTTCAAATCTTGAACAATCAGTTTAAAACTTTCCATGGATCCATTTCCATACAAGCCAAAAAGAAATGATCATCATAGCACCTTACGTTAGGATTGAGGTGAGGGTTGAGGAAGTCAATATCTGCAAAGACATGAACAGTGCTGGGAACATAAAAAGCATAAAATGTGTTAGCTCTTACAATTGGTATTATCAATTCTTCAGTCAACAATGCCAATGAAAGGGGAATGACAAGATCACAGCCTCTCAGGTGCCTGATTGGGCTGTACTGTGTAGGATGGAAGGCTGGGAAACTAGTTAACAGGTCATTGCAGTTCTAGGTGAGAGGTGCCATTCAAAGTGTCAAACATACAGGCAAGTAAAGGGAAGGGAGATGGGCCATATGTCAGACATGTCAGAGCAGCTGAATTGATAAAACTTGGCAAATGCCTGGATGTGGGTGATAAGGAAATTAGAATAATCAGAGAGAAGATAAATGGATTTTGTCCGAAAACATGTCCACTTTTGCACCAACATAACCATTGAAATTACACTAGGAAATTAATTCTGCCTGCTCTCGACTGGGAACTTCTTGTTCACCTTGCTATATACCCAATGGTATAGCGAGACACCCAAAGCTCCTCCCTGCTCTAACACTATAATACTCTGGTTCTCTGCCAAGAAACCTAGAGTTCACTTACCTTGCCTAAGGGTGATTTATAACCTACTTGCTATGAACTGCAATCACACAAAGCAACTGATGACAGAGATCAGGTGCAATCCGATCCTTCAATCGGATGCCCACCTGGTCCCAAAACTTACTTAATACCTAACTCTTCCTCCTAGGCTTTCAGTTATTAAGTGCAACTTACAAGGGAGGGGCAAGGGCCAGAAGAAGAAAGTCACTCAAATGGCTTAGAGATGATATCAGGTCCCTTGTCAGGGACACTCCTCTCCACACACATTATAGCCACCTTGTCATTGAGTCTTTGAAAAGTCCAGTCTCTTTTCCACCTATATTCAAGCCCAAGGATACTTCCCACATACACCAACACTGGCTGGCAACGACCTGGGAGGTGCCTGGGATTAAAAGTCAGACCCATGTCTTAACTTTAGTTACCTTCCAACAGACCACGGGGGTGGGCAGATAAGGGAACTGCAACCCCACCGGCTCTTGCTTCTGCATTGTCGCTGGGGGGCCAGGCTTCTGGATTATCACTTGGGGTGCATATTATTACTGGGCGCCAGACTTCTCTATTAGTTCTTGGAGCCAGAACTGCAACACGCTGGGAGAAACCCCGCAGGCGCTTCTGCATAAAAACATGCTTGAAACAGAACTCGGGGCTCAGCCTTTGGAGAGCACTCCGCTTTGGAGAGTACTCCGCTTAAATAGTTTCTTCATTCCTCCCTGCCTGCTGAAGGTCGTGTTCTTGGGTCAACTCTGTTTTCCCCAACAGGGCCTTAGACCTGAGGCTGAATTCGGACGACCTCCCAACTCCCCTCACAGACAGAACACAGGCACCACCCCGAGCTCCTCCTCCCGGCATTGGAAGACCCGCCCAGGTCCAGACTTCCGCGACTGCAGCCCGGGTCCCTGCTAGGAGGTTGGCCCAGAATGGTCCAGCAGGCCGGCCGCTACCTGGTCCAGCAGCCGGTAAATGCTGATGCCCGAGGTTTCCACCATCAGCTCCCAGTCGGCCCCAGCCAGCGCGGGCTGCTGCAGCTCCGCACAGGCCTCCTGGAACTCCTCCTGGGAGAAGCCACCGGCTGTAACGGAGTCCATCCTTCCGCAGCCACCGGTCGCCCGTGGCGAGGCCCGCAGAAGGCTAGTTGTAGGCTCAGGGGCGGTGCGAGAGTGGCCCAGCGTGATTGGCAGGAAACAGAGAAATGATAAAGGAGAAGGAGGGACTTAGTGGGAAGGAGGAGCCTAGGGGAGGCGGAGCCAGGGCGGGCGGGCCTAGAGAAGTGGGCGGGGCTGAGGGAGAGGCTGGGGAAAGGTAAAACAAGAAAAAGTGGATTTGACCTCTTAGAGAAAGATGGAGGACCTGGGGAAGTGGGGAGTCTTATTTACAGACAGAAGGAAGAAGCAAGACACTAATGTCGTCTTAGAAACATTTCCTCACTAGCCCATCCCGTACTTTTATCTCCTCGGAAGAAGATATGGAAAGTCTCTGAGCTGTTTGGTAGGCTTGGTGGGTGAGATGGACAATCTCAGGGGTCAGCTAAAACGATACATTTCCATATCATTTCTGTTCTTTTCTGTTATGCATTTTAAAACATTGTTCTGAGAAGAGGTCCATGGGATTCACCGGAAGGCCAAATAGGTTCAAGGCACAAAAAGAATTAAGAAACCTAATCCATGTTGGATCTACAAGGTAATTCGCCACCCTAGAAGGTGAAAGATGATCTAAAGATTATTGTGTCCACCAAGGATTTCTGCAGTTTGCATAATTTCTAGACCTTTTGCAACTCAAAGACCTTTGTGTTCCCTCAAGTCCCTTGGGTATTACTCTATTTCTTAGCACCAAACTGTACTTGGCTTTGAATAAAGTAGGTAGTTTAAACATCAAAACAATATAACACCACCTGAGTGCCAACAAACTCTGGAAACTCGTGTTTCCTAATCTGTAAAGTGGGATAAGAATTGTGCAACCAGTTAGAAATGAGGTAACTACATAAAATAAACATAAAACATGTACACACAGTGCCTATTAATGTTCAATAAAAATCCCTACTTTTTATTTTAATATATTGAAATGCTTCTCCTACCCTTGAAAGAAAGCCTTGAAGTTAATGGCCAACTACATGTATGCCAATTTCCAAGAAGAGAAATAAAATCAGATTTGGCAGTATAGATAAGTTACTTCTTTATTCAATACAAAACCAGTTTTGTTTTATGAGGATGAGAGGAGGAATGTGGTTTTTTCTTAGACAAAGTGCACAAAAGGCTAAAGACAGACTTTCCTATTGTTTTTATAATGCCTTTAAGTTCTCTCTTCTTTATAAAAACAACTGTATTATATTTAAACTAAAAATCAAGTACTCAAAAGGGGAATTTTATCAAAATCGTCAGTACAAAGTGTTTTCAGATATATTCAAGGAATTCCATATAAAGGTATGCTTTGCTGAAACCACCTTTATCACTGTTGAGCAAGCAATAGATTATTGAATGTATAAATGGCAGTTGCAAGATATAAGATATGAGGCAGGAAGTTTAAATTGCATTAAAAGTGTATTTACCTACTAAACTCAGAAGGCAAATGCCTGTATATTTTGGGTCTGTTGAAACTTACAACCATGTTTATTTTATTACAGCTAATGAAGAAAACAATCATATTAGGAAATAGTTTTTATTATGTGCAAAAGTCTAGGAAAGATTTGGAAAGGGATGGAAAGAAGCCTGCTCTCCTTCTAGACTTGTCCATTATAATAGGCCAGCCTGTTTGCTTTGTGAAAAACATGCTCTAGAGGAATTTACAGCATTATAACAGCTGAAGCTGAAGCTCCTGGCCTCCAACGCAGAAATGTTGGATAAATATATACCAAAAATAGTTTATCTGAACATAAAGAAAGTGGAATCTGGTAATCACTCCAGATTTCTACAATTTACATTCAAATAGTTCAGTAGAAAAATAAAAAGTATAATTGATAGAGAATCAAAAGTAACAAAATGAAAACAACTAATGAATTTAGGTGAAGGATGAATAATTTATATTATTCCAACTTCCCTGTATATTTGAAATTATTCAAAATAAAATCTTCAAGAAAGCCCAGATATATGTGTTTCTAGGAGTCAAAATAAAAATATATTACTCAGAAAATGTAGAGGTCATTATCTGAAAAATATGCACCAGTAAACCCTAATCAAAAGGAAACTGGCATGGCTCTAACTTCCAGGCAAGAAGACAATTAATAGAAAAAAGTTCATAAATTAAAAATAGAGGACACAACCTTTCAAGAATTCTGAATCCTTAAATTTATATTTATTTCACAACGCAATCTCAAAAATGTAAGGCAAAAATTGTCATAAGTACAAGGAAAAATCAGCAAATGCACAATTACAGTACATTTTAATGATCTTTTATAGGAAATGAATTAATCAAACAGACAAAAAATTGGTAAATATGTGGAAGATGAGCATATAATTCATATGCTTTTTCTAAAGGGCCATTATTTGCAAACTATCATAAAGCCTTCATTAGAATTGATTATCCTATAAGTCACACCTTTGCTTTCAACAAACACAAAAGTACCTATATTATTCCCTGATAACAAGGAAAAAGTACAAAAGAAAGAAAAAAGATACAAAAATAGCCAACCCTGCACCCCATATATTTAAAAACTAAAACATAAAACAAATCTAATACATATATGCTTCCCCCAGGAATCTAACCAGTAATGAATTCCCTGCATCAAATTCCTTTCATTTAAAATACCTAGAGAGTTCTTGTTTACTGCACTTAGTCCTGGCTGAGACTGCATTCATGGATTATGATACTTACTGTTTACAAATGACCATTCTTATCGATTTCAACTATAAATCCAATGAAATTTAAATTAAAATCTTTAAAGATGTTCAAGGAACTTGACACATCAATTCTAAAATTTACAGGAAAGGTATAAAGAACAAACAATTTGAAAAAGTAGGAAATCAAATATTAAAAGTAGAGGAAAAACAGAGGAAATCTGCCCTATCAGATATTAGGGTTTATAATAAAGAAAATAGTGTGTCATTGACCTAGGTAGGTCTAAGAAAAACATAATAATAAAATAATGAAACAGCTTTCCATCTAAAAACAAATCTATATATGTATTGAAATAGGATGTAAGAAAAGTGGACAATTTAAAAAATGGTATTAGAACAACTGGCTAATCTTATGCAAAAATGAGATTCCTAAATCACATTGTATACAAATATATATTCCAGATATATAAAAAAGCTATTGTATGAGGCAAAATGTTGATAACTGCTGTGTACATCAGAAAGCAAAAAGTCCTATTTAACATAACAACACAGCATGAAGAAATTAAAACCCAGCACACAGATTAGAAGTTATAGCCAACAAAGGACTGATACCGACAATATACACAGAACTACAAATCAACAAGAAAAACCCCAATAATGCAATTGGCTCTATGAACAGTGAAAAAACCCAAATGGCATATAAACACATGGAAAGCTGTTCCTCTCCCATAATAATCAAGGAAATGCAAAATAAATTATACCATTTTACTTACATAAAATTTGGCAAAAACTTAAACAATAGGCATTGGTAAACATATAGAGCAATAAAAGCTGACATAAAATTTTCTGTTTAAAGAGTAAACAACAGTTTGAAAAACAGCTGGAAAAGACTTATTAAATTTGAGGAATACACATCCCATCTGCCCCAGTAATTCTACTTTTCTGAGTATACCAGAGAAAACTGCTGATATTGCATAAGGATGTACTTTTAGTGGCAAAAAAATTGGAAACAGCATAAACATTCACCAACCACAGAATAAACAAATGAATTGTGGTATATTCATTTATAGCTTTTGAAATTAAAAAAGAATCTACATGTATATCATGGATTAATCTTGAAAACATTGTTAAAGAAAGAAAGGAAGTTGCAGAAGTAGCATTGTGTGTTTAGGGACAACTTAAAACTGTAAATGGAAAGGATTCGTGTTACCTTCAAAAGTAGCTGTAATACTTTATTTCTTTTTTAAAAAGTATGAAGCAGCCCTGGCTGGTGGCTCAGTGGCTAGGCACCACTAGCTACCACTAGCGAACCTAAAGGTCACTGGTTCAATTCCCCAGCCAGGGCACATAACCAGGTTGCAAGCCAGGTCTCCAGCTAGGTCTATAGCTGGAGGCAGGTGAAAGGCAACCATACAAAGATGTAAAAAGTATGAAGTAAATAAGGCACAATATTAATGTATATGTTGGGTGATGGGTTCATGTATATTTGTAACAAAATTGTAATAAAAGTATAATACTGTAATTGCCATTAACTATAGCAGAAGTAAAAGAAACAAACTTTCTGGAATACTATGAAAAATTAATGAATAAATGAATGTTCACAAATGCCTCGCTTTGCATAGAGAACACACATAGATAACCTGTTGTGACTAAGCGATTGATCAGTGTTGTTATTTTTTTAAATTTAGGTACTATCATATCTGTTCTTATTTACCAGTAAAAGTTACTAAGCACCAAGTAAGTGAGAAGTGACTGAAATATATTGTTATCAGAGATAAAACATCTGGGTAAAAGTTAGAACTTTACACTTTGCCTAGGGATATTTTTCACAGTACGGAACTAATTGGGTTTGTGGATTCCCAAGGTTGAGTCATGATTACCAAAACTAGCTCTGTAATCTGAGTTTTAGTCTCCTTAAGAACCCAGCAAATCACTTAAATTAAAACAATTATTTTTCAACTATAGTTTACATTCTAGTCTTATTACTTTATTTTTAAAAACTGTTTACTCAAGGAATTGCTGAGAGGAATATGAAGATAATACAAACAAAATCACTGTGGAAGGGGCAAATGACACATAAAATGTATTGTCTCAATGGGTATCTCCATGCCCTGCAGCTGAGTTGATTTTCATCTGTTTCTATGGCTGTCAAAGTGATTTCAGTTCTATTCTGTTCAACTTGTACTGCTCAATATCTGCTCCTATTGAAATGCTCAAGGGTTTTATCTTGCCACTGGAGATGCAAGAGGGTGAGATTTTGCTGGGCTCTGAAGCTTATACAATAATAACCTGTAAGTCGATTAATAATAGTTTAAGCCTGCAAAGTACTCATTATGAACCAGAAACTATGCTAAGTGTTTTCATTTAATCCTCACAATACCTCTCTGAAATCAGTCCTATTATAATCTCTAAATCACACATGAAGAAACTGAAGTTTGGAAACATGAAGTAGCTTGTCTGAGGTCACATGGGCAGGTCAAAGACAGAGCTGGCGTTTGGAACCAGTTCTATGAGAATCCATAGCCAGCTTATTCAGGTCCTGGCCACCTATTACCGACGTAGGATTGGTAGACATGAAGCAATGAACAAAGCTTCTAACTCAATTCTTTCGGTAAAGGTTTTTGCCCCTAAAAGATATTTTATGAACCATTATTGCCATAAAACTATAAAAGTTAATACTGAAGAATGATGTAGATACCATTTTTAGTTTATCCTCTCATTTATTTATTTAGGTATAAATAAATTTAGGTCGTTTGTTTGGTATTTATTCATCATTGATCAATATTTATCAAACAAGTGACTACATGAATAGGTAAACTAATAAATTAAAAGCAATATTTGAATTTTCATTCAGTATTAGATTTTATGCTCTGTGGCCATTGCAGCCACTGTAGGGTAAACAGATTCATCAGATGCAAATTCCCATTCTTAGCTTGCCATCTACATGCGTACAATCAATTAGAGAAATTACTTTATGTATGTGTTATATATTATTTAAGCTACCACTTTTATAAAGAAGGGAATTAAAATGATACCTTGGATAATAACTGGGTTATTTAGTTAGCCAAACCATATTGTAACAGGTCTATCCAGCCCAAAGGTCCCTGGTGCATGTCACCTGCCAATATGAATAAAATAAAATAAAAATCAGATATTAGGAAGGATGAGTTTATGGTTTTGCCTTGCATAGACTTGGTGTGAATGTTATTAAATGAAGCTGACATTTAAGAAAACTACGTTTGTTGGAATCCTGGAAGGGGTCAGAGAATAAAGTCATCACCTACCTTCCTCCCAGTAAGGAGATTCCAGAGATAACTGGAAATATTATATTACAAGTCCCTTCCGCTGCCCGGACTAATCACCACGGGGGATCTGAGTTCAGCACCAGGGCTTTCAGACCCAAGGTCTAGGGTTTCACCCGGGCTGTGATTCCCAGACAGCAGCCCAGCACTCTCTCCTATTAATCAGCATAAATGCTAGTGCCTTTTTAAGGTACCCCTGGAACCCTCTTTCAGAGTAGAGGTCTCAGGTTTGGAGTCACGCCTGGCTCTCTTTCTCTGGGAACTTCGACTATGCTCCTCGTGACTTCAGCTGACTTAATTTAGACCAGTGTCACCTGGGAAAGAACGCGTTACTATCTCACTAGGGTTGTGTGTCCGCGAGGTCAAACCAGATCTGTTTGGAAGTTTGAAAACCTTACAACAGTACTGCTCTCTTTCCTGCAAATCCTGTATCACAGGTGGCAAACACAAGGCCCTCCACCTTGTTTTATCAGGCCCGGCACCTTGTTCCTACCTGGCTCGCTTAATGGTTGAGTCGTTATATTTCTACTGTCCTAAAATGACATTCGGCCCTTTGAAGACAACTGCGAGGCTGATGTGGTCGGCGGGTGAAAATGAGTTTGACACCCTTGCTATATATAAATTGTCAACATGTTTTGATACTTCTACTGCCCTAATAGCTTCAATGTGTTCGCTTCCTTCTATCTGCACTGCCCACCCAAACCTAAACCACCACCAGCACTCCCCTGACTGCCCAGCGACCTTCTAACTTGTGGGTCTCCCGGCTGGTGTCCATTCCCCACACAGACTGACAGGCAGAGCTGCATTAAAAAGGTCTAATGCTGCTCAGTGGATAAGGCGCCAGCCTGCAAACCCAAAGGTTGCTGGTTAGATCCCCCGCCAGGGCAACATAACCAGACTGCAAGCCAGGTCTCCAGCCAGGTTCGTAGCTGGAGGCAGGTGAAAGGCAACCATACGTGGATGCTTCTCTCCCTTTCTTCCTCCCTCCCTGCCCTTCTCTCTGAGAATAATGAGTAAAATCTTAAAAAAAAAAAAAAAAAATAGTCTAATTCTGCCCTGGCTGGTGTAACTCAGTTGGTTGGGCATCATCCTATGAAGTGAAAGGTTGCTGGTTCAACTTCTGATCAGAGCACTTGTCTGGGGTGCAGGTTTGGTCCCTGGTTGGGGGCTTAAGACAGGCAACTGATCAATGTTTCCTTCTCACGTAGATGTTTCTCTCTCTCTGTCTGCCTCCCTTCCCCTTTCTCTCTCTCTCTTAAAAAAAAAAAAAAAAAGTAAAATAAAATGTTAAAGGCTGAGCTGATTCTGTCATTCCCCTCCTTACAGTTAGTGGACAGGTTACACATTGCAATAAATAGCATTCAAACTTCTCACCCTAGCCTGGAAGGTCATGCCACCCTGCCAACCCTTCCTCAGTCTTTCACCCCCATCCCCTCCAGCCACCCTCCACGCACTCACCAGGCCCCAGGCTGCTGCTGCAGAGCTTCTGGGTCATGCTAAGTGCTTCCTGGCCTCAGAAATGCGGCCCGATGGCTCTCCCCACACTCTTCAAGCATTTTCCTCCTTCTCCTATCAGCCTGCATCTTCCTTCCCATGACTCTCCTCCCCAACCCAGCCTCTTTTATTTGCTATCTCAGCCTTTGTTGCTTTTCCCTGCATACATTGATTGCCACTTCTGATTGGACCTGTGCCCCAGTGGGAACAGGAGGAAAACAATAAAAAGTAAACTAATAAATGTGAATTACTTGCCAGCACTGATCCTGATCTGTAATGAGTTGAGCATCTGTCTCCTCTATCCCAGACTAAACTCAACAGCAAAGACCTGCCCGGTCCCTCTCACTTCTGCCTCCCCAGTAACTAGCTCATGCCTGGCTTGTAAATAACCGTTGAGTGAATCAGTATCAGAATTCTAGACCCTGGCTGGTGACACAGTGGATAAGGCACTCGCCTGCGAACCCAAAGGTCACTGGTTCGATTCCCAGCCAGGACACATAACCAGGTTGCAAGCCAGGTCTCCAGCCAGATCTGTAGCTGGAGGCAGGTGAAAGGCAACCATACATTGATGTCTCTCTCCCTCTCTGCCTTTCCTCCTACCCTTCTCTCTAGAAAATCTTGAAAAAAAAAAAAAAAAAAAGAGAATTCTGTCCATCTTTATATATATGTATATATACATATGAATTGCATATAAACATACTCTATATAATTATATATAGGAATAAACAGGTAAATTATATTTATATATAATTATATATAAATTATATATATATAATAATTTATATATATATAATATATATAAATTATATTTATATATTTATTCCTATATATGTGAATATTATATATTATATAAATAATTTATATTTTTATATATATTTATAAACTCACCACCACCATGATAAATTATTTTGGTTAGTTCCATTAGTTCTAAGCTGTTCCTTTTGGTTTTCTACGTAGACATATTGTCAAGGGAAGTGACAAAGGTCAATTCACCATAGCTTTTCCAATAGCTATGCCAATTCTTTTCCTTTCCAATGTTATTATATGGGTTGGAATAGTGGTTTGCAACATGTCCGAGGAGATGCCACTTGCCCCATCAGGGAAGGGAGGGTAAACTAGTAGGTGGAGCTCCAGACTCTGCATCTTTGCTTCATGAACAAGGGGAAAACCTTCATTGATTATCCACATTGGGGCTCTGCAAAGTGTAAGAGGGGGAAAGGGTTGTACTGTTAATAATATACTTGAAAATTACTGGGCTAGAACTTCTGGAACAATGGTATCATAGACATCTTTGTCTTAAAAAAATACTACCATTTATTTCTATGAGTTTAGATGAGTAGGGACTATGTTCAGTACTTAACAGTACTATGAGTTGTATGCCAATATTTCCATTTACTAGATGGTTTAAATGCTCAGTGATAGGTACATGGAAAGTAAATATTACAAACCAGATTCAAATCCAGATCTTTCTAATCCTAGCCATTTCTCCTAACTACTAAGGTAAATAAAGCCCTACATGAGATTTTAAGATACTTTTTCTCCTTTAGTAACTTAAAAAGAGACAAATTATGTTTAAAAAAAAAATAACTGTAATGATATTTCTTACCCCACATAATCTGTTATGATGTGACTTTCATCATCATCCCACCAAAAGGCAGCGTGTTCGACCCTTTATCTTGAATCAGGGTGAGCTTCTAAGCCCATCAGACATGATGTTCCATAACTTCTAAGACCAGGTCATAGAAGACAATGCAGCTTCCTGTTCCTCTTGAGACTTGCTTAGAACCTGGATACCATGACACAAGGAAGCCCAAACAGCCTGTGAAGATCCCTTTAAAGATCTAAGGCTCCTGGCCCATAGCCTCCGCTGAGCTCCTGGCCAGCAGTTAGCGCAAAATTGCCAGCCATGTGAGTCACCTTGAAAGCAGATCCTGTAGGCCATCCCAGCTAACAGTGCACCTGCAGAGAGGAGCTGGCCCCACCCAGCCCACCTGAAGGGCAAATTCACAAGCAAATTAAACAATGGCTGTTATTTAAAGCCACTAAGATTTAGGTTGGCTTGTTACACAGCAGCAGATAACTAAAACAAAAGACATGCATTCTGTATGCCTATCTTACAAAAGATTGAAAGGTAGAAAAAAAAAAAAAAAAAAAATCCTACTAATGGTTAGGTTTATGAATATGCATATTATATGTGCTAGTATCAAGAACGAAACAATTATTACCAACTTTCCCTTTGTAAAGTAAAATATATATAAGCTACCTCTCACTAACCTCTGCTATTTCCTGGGTTTGATTATTATTTTGAACTGAAAATCAAAGTTATTATTAGTGTGGTTTACAACATAAGTCTCCTTTTTGAGAATTGTATTTTAACATTCATGACATGCTTTAAAAACATGATTTCACCGCTCACTTTTAAAACTTATAAACTATGCCTTGGCTACCCTTAAATTCTTAATTTTGATTCCTCCTCAAAGTTTTATGAACACTGGGGATTGGCATTTAGCTTTAGGGAGAATAGCTTCACTCGTGTTCCCCTCCAGAATAATACATACTTGCTTTCTTTTAAAAGTCTCATCCTTACAGCAAGTTTGATTTCTCTTTCATATTTAAGAATTTTGCCTGGAGCCCTGGCTAGATGGCTCATTTGGCTGGAGAATTGTCCTGCACACCAAAAGGTTGTGGGTTCCATCCTTGGTCAGGCGCATATAGGAAGCACCTGATTGATGTCTCTCTGTCTCTGTCTCTCTGTCTCTCTCTGTCTCTGTCTGTCTCTCTCTCTCTGTCATCAATAAACATATTCACATATTCTCCAGCGATGATTAAAAAAAAAAAGGATTTTTGCCTAAACCTACCTAGACATGTGTTTCATTGATTTTCAGTAGATCTTTTTCAATGTTCAAATTCAGATATTTCTTAAGCTCAAAAACTACTTTTTCTGTTGTTTTTATTTATGCTGGTGTTTTCTTGGTCCCAATTCCTGCACTGCAATTTCTACTTTGTGTAGACTACATCTTTTTTTTTTTTTTTTTTTTTTTTTTTTTTTTTTTTTTTTTTTTTTTTTTTTTTTTTTTTTTTTTTTTTTTTTTTTTTCATTATTTTCAATTATTATTTTCCCATGAGTATTGAGAGAACTCCCCAGTTTATCCTCAGCTTCACTGATTGAGTTTTTTCTTAAGAATTTATTCATTATTTTCAGAGAGAAGGAGGAAGGGAAAAAGAAAGGAAGAGAAATATCAATGTAAGTTTGCCTTTCACCTGCCTCCAGCCACAGACCTGGCTGGAGACTTGGCTTGCAACCTGGTTATGTGCCCTGTCTGGGAATGAAGCCAGCGACCTTTGGGTTTGCAGGCCGGTGCCCATCCAGTGAACCACCAGCCAGGGCTGTTTGTTTTTCAGTATAAAGTAGGACAGTTATTCCTTCATTGGGAGTTGAACAGGGCTAATGCAGTTTTAATTTTCATGCTGTCTTCCCAGACCTCAGATTTTTTCTTCTCTATGATTGTCAACTCTCATTTTGGAGATGAAATGTGTTCTTAAATCTAATTGAAAATAGATTTTAAACCTTATTAAAACATTTGTTCTTTGCTTATGATAGATATATTTTTAGGCCAGTCAGTAAAAACAATAAGCAGGGCACAAAGTGGAAAGAGGCAGGAGAAATACTTGGCAATAACAATGTATTGTGACCTTGAGGACTGGCATATCATTTTTAGCACCTGATATTAATTGCGGACCTTTATCAATGTTGGCTCTAACTTTTGACATGTCTTCATGGGACATAAATAGAATTTTTAAAAAGCAGCAATGGGAAAGGCTGAAAGCAGACTAAATGTGCACTTTATAAATATGTTCCATAAAGATATTATGGAACATCCTTGCAATAGAACACTGTGTAGCCTTTGCTGATGGTCCATTTACTGACCTGAAAAGACATTTATGGGAAGTAAGTTAAGATCACATAAAAACAGCATGATCTTATTTTGTAAGAAAATAACATATTATATAGAGAGAAAATTGAAGATACAGCAACAGGTGGACGTTTCTATTAAAAGTAAACATTTGATTTGTATTTTCTACTGGTTTTATGATCTATCTATAAGCTCTAACTGTTACATTACTACACCAGGTTTTCCTGGTGTCATTAAAAAGGAAGTAAGAAGATACTATGATTCTTTAAAGTGATAATTTGTATGTTATACATTTTCAATCACAGACTGGGGAGAGTTGTGATCTTTTTATTCAAAACAGTTAAATTTGCTAATTTAATACAGATTCGCAGTCAGTAGAGGGCATAGAGGAGAGTTAGAAGGAACTAAAATGAAAAATCTGGTGTGTAGCTGGGTTGAAAGTTTTCATAACATAAAGGTTATTTTGATTTCCTTTTCACTCATCTATCCAAGAAAACTTCAAAAAAGTCATAGACGCATAATTGCAGGTGGGCTATCACTTCCATTATAAAGTATTTGTCATTATGTTATGTGGAGGATCAAAACACAGTTTTTACTGGGTAAAGGATATTAAAGACAATTGGCACCTTTTTTGCCAGGCGCTAATCTTACACTTTATATACTGCCATCACTTATGTAAACCAAATTTTGAGAAGTTTCTTCAGACACTGTAGACAGATGAACACAGCCTTGATAAGGCTTTGAACAAAAGAAAAGTCCACAAAGTTTAAAGATACTGACCAAGATCTCACAGCTACAGACCACTTAATAGTTAAAGGCTTCCAGATTTCATGTTTCATTTTATGTAACATCCTATGAAACAGATCCTTCTCTGAAGAATGAAAGAATATACAGGCCAAGTGGTTTATGGAGTGTGGCAAAGTTAGCGATCCTCTCAGCCAGGTCTGTGTGTCCCAGCACACTGATCTCACTATGCTACCTCTCTAATAATCTAGGAATCTTCAGACATAGAAAATACCTTGGTCCCACTAAAGAGCCACATGATATGAACAATAGTTAATGTGGAAGGCCATTAGACAGCCATGAGCAGTGCTAGAATAATAGGCCAGGTACAGAAGGTCACCAGGGTGGAAAGCCCCGGGTGCCTAGCAACAGGCAGAACTGGGAAAACAAGGACCTCACCCCCAGGATGATCTTCCCTCCCCTAGCGCACTGCTGGTCTTGCGGTGTAAACCCCCTGACCTTTCCTATTGCTGGTCAGCCACCTTGGACCTTCCCTGAAATTTCCTCTCCTGATGTGGACTCCCCTTGGAGGAGGAACAATTGGCCTCCTAGGACTCCCATTCAGGC
The DNA here is from genome assembly GCA_004026585.1 of Noctilio leporinus. Classification (NCBI taxonomy): domain Eukaryota; kingdom Metazoa; phylum Chordata; class Mammalia; order Chiroptera; family Noctilionidae; genus Noctilio; species Noctilio leporinus. The sequence continues at coordinate 78,222 of PVIW01005609.1, forward strand.
TCTTATACGACCACTCCCTTAAGCATTAATTCCTAGGGATGACATCTAGGCCTCAGTTGTATTTCAGCTCCAGGCCCAGAAAAGTAGTGAAACCAAACAAAGAAAGCCTTGCCTAATATCAGAAGCAGCAGCTCAGGACTAATGACCCCTGGCCCTGACCCCCATCAAGCCCTGGAGACCATGACCCTGAAAAGGATACACCTGAAAAGCTGATGAATATTCTACTGAGATTCTCTCCTGGGATCTCCCCTAAAATCCCACCCTTAAAAACCCTTAGGATCCAGGACCCTGCCAGCTCTGTCTATGGAGTATGCCCCCCCCTTCCCCACCCCCTTTTCTCAAACACATTTTCTTTGCCTCTCTCTTTCAAAGCATCAAGGGCCCTTCTTTTGCCTCTTATAACTTGTTTCCTGAGGGCATTTTTCTACTACTTACTTTTTCTACCTCTGAGTTTTCTAAGTAAACTTTCTCTTACTATTTGAGTTTTGCCTCTGAATTCTTTCTTAGCCAGAACACAAGTACTGAGCTTGCTGAACCAAGGTCCAGTCTGATGCTACTGGTTCAATAGCTGGTGCCATTTTTACCACCAACAGTTAATACCAGTATAAATCAAAGATTTTGGGTTCTCCTTTCTTAAAAATAGTATTTAAGCCCTGGCTGGTGTGGTTCAGTGGACTGAGCACCAGACTGCAGGCTTTAGGTTCAATGGTTTGATTCCCAGTCAGGGCACATACCCACATTGCAAGCCAGGTATCCAGCCAGGTCCCAGCTGGAGGCAGGTGAAACACAACCATACATTGATGCTTCTCTCCCTTTCTTCCTCCCTCCCTGCCCTTCTCTCTAAACATAATAAATAAAATCTTTAAACAAATAAATGTAGTATTTGACATCATAATTTACATCTCTGATTCCTGGATTAATTAATCCAAATTTGATGGTTTCCAAATATCAATCTGGAGACATGCACTCAAATGTGAAAAATAAAAGTATGTACTGACATTTTATATCCTGTTTTTGTTTTTGTTTTTATCCTAAAGAATTCTCTCTTTGAAGAAACATTCATGGTTGTAGATGGTGGTGGTCTGGTTTATTTATTTACTTTTTCATTAAGTGTTTGCTTTGCAAAATAGGAGTTTGAAATCCTGTGTCAATCTTTCCCACCCATTTTACTTTCTTAATGATCTGAGTCCCCAAGAAGACAATGGTTTTGACCATCCTTGAGTTACCCTAGTCCTTCAGGCTGCTCAGGTTGCCAAAACCTGCCCAGCCAAGTCCTCAATGAGCTGTTCAGGTAAACCCATGAACAGGTGCATCCATATTGCAAGTTACCCAAAATTTTCAAATAGAAAAACTTTAGCAGCTAATGAGCAGTGCAATTTTTCCCCAAACAGTAGCATTTTTTTCCAAACAAATATTGGTAATCTGCCCAATAAGTTTTTAAAATAAATTATAAGAAACACATTTTGGGAATAGCGTAGAGCTATTTTCAATTTTCATGGAAAAAAAATAGTCTCTTGGGGGTAAAAAAAAGCTATTAATCACTCTAAACCATGTGCTTCTGTTAAAATAGATACACAGAACTCACTATTTTAAAATATCTATCACTTTTTAAAAAATGAGACATTCCCAAACCCTGTATTGAAAGAACATGATTTTTAGGCTTACAGAGAAAAACAGGAAGTATAGGAAAAGTTGGAAAATAAAGATTAGCTTCGGCACATTATAAAAGAACAGAATGCTTCAGATTGGCTTTTTGAAATAGTCAATAACTGCAAAACTAAAAACTAAACAATGAAATGAGAGAGTCACTTAACCTGTTCAGTCTTAAGTGTTGTAGAGTTTACAATGAAGGAGCTAGACAAGTTGGTTTTCAAGTCCCCTTGCAACCCTAAAAGGATATGTACCTAGGACTTTTTGACTCCTTTGTCTCATTTGTATAGAATTTTACAATTATGAGCGTTTGCGCAACCTCCATGTTCCAGGCATGAAATGGTTAATGGAAAGCCCTACCCCCTGAAGCTGGAGGGGAGTGATGGTGGCACACCCAAGTCCACTTCCATTCAACAGGGTCTCCCTCAGGCTGAACACAGCCTGGAAGAAGGGGGGAGGGTGACCCATAAAGCAGCCTACCACAGTGCTGGGCCCAGTGGTTACACTGAATCCTGAGCAGTTGCTGATGCAAAACCTGCTAATTTCCTATCCTTGATAATAAAGGTCAGGAAACAAGAAAGCAGCCATCCCAGCACAGAGCAGAAAAGAACCAGAAGAGAATAGGGTACAGAGAATGGAAGCAGCAGTCCCTTGAGGATGCAGACCATCAGGCAGGCCTAGAGCAGGGATGGCTCGCTGAGCTGAGTCTGCCGGGGGCCCATTCAGGCATCACTGAGACGGGGAATAGAGCATCTGTCCTTCACGCTGGACTGGCTGCTGTGCAGCGTCCTGCTCAAGACAACTGCTTCGTAATCATGTCGGTCTCATGCCGTAATTCAGGTGTAATCATTTCAACAAGCTTTTTAGGTACTCATCATATTTTGCATGAAAGAAATCTTCCAGATACTGTTATAGAAGATTACATGGTTTAAGTAGACCTGAACGCCAGAGTTTGTGCCCAAAGAAGGCAGACAGGACAGCCCCCTCCCTTCAGACTCGTTGCCTTAACAGTCTCCTTTCTGCACGTAACCTCTCACGTACTTGCTCTCACGCCATCCACAGAACACTCCGAAGGGGCAAGGCGGGTGTGATTCTCCCTTTTTTCCAAACGAGGCAAACTGAGATGCAGTTTGTCCATGGTTACAACATTTTAAGCAGTAGAAACCACGCAGGTAAGCTTGACATTTAGAGAGTCAGACATTAGTGTCTCAATCAGTGTCGCTAAGGAAATGCCTATGACACGGCCCTCTGCATCAGGTGCTGTGATTGGCACAGGAAACACAAGGATTAATTTTGAATGTCCCTAGTCTTGAGAGGCTTGCAGAACCTTGGAGGAGGTAAACAAACAAACAACTACTCTCCACATTATTTGGTGAGGACTTTGATAAATGCATAGAGCAGTGGTCTCAACCAGGTACAATCTTGTGCCCCAGGGTGACATTTGGTAACATCTGAAGACATTTTTGGTTCTTTAGGAGGGGTTGCTACTGGCCTCTAGTGGGGAGAGGCCAGGAATGTTGCTAAATATCCTTTAATAGCAGGCCAGTCCCTCACAATGAAGAACCATCCATATACAATGGAATATTATTCAGCCATAGAAAAGAAGAAAACTGCTATTTGCAGCAACATGGATGGAGCTTAAAGGCATTGTGCTAAGTGAAATCAGTCAGACAGAGAAACCCAAATCCCAGATGGTCTCACGTCTACGTGTACTCTAAAAACAAACAGGAGAACTTCTCAGGAAAGTCGTGATGCCTGAGGCAGTCAGGAAAGATGAGTAGACGCCATCCTGATTCTCCACCAGCAGAAGCAAAACAGATGGGAGGACCATGATTCCATTCAAGCTGGGGCTGAGGCTGGAGAGGAAGGGAGAGGCCAGCTCATGGGAGCCTTGTGTGTGAAGCAGAGGTTCCAGACCTTCCAGGAAAGGGAAACTGCGGATGGGTTTAAACCAGGGGAGTAGTCTCATTAGGCTCACATCTCCACAGCTTGCCATGTTAGTGTGGGGCAGATCTCAAACTGCATTTGAGTTGCGGGTTCCTCCCAACATACACACACACCCACACACACACACACACACCAAATGTCCTAATGCATCAATGCTGTAGGTCTCGGGTGGAGCCCCAGAACTTGCATTTTTTACAAGTTCCCTGTGCAATTCTGATTTAGGTAGTCCAAATCCAGTGGGGAGATTGTAATCCCACCACAAAGAACATTAAAAGGAATTTTGGAGAGAGGACTACATAGACTTATCCCTTTCTCTGCTCGAGTATGTAACATGAGAATCTGAACTCAGTGCCTAAAAAGGAACCTACTGTATTAATGCAAGCCACGGAGCTGCCCCACAGCTCCTTTCTGGATCGGGTGGCCTGGGCGGGGACAAGTCCAGAGGAAATGCTCATTCCATGTGACAAGAGCACACCCTCTTGGCAGCCTCTGGGGAGCCCAGTCGCTTCTACCAGACCTGCTGAAACGCTTCGCCCCAAAGCCTTGCTGGTACAGCAGCTGCTTCCTGTTCCCAGAGGGACTCACCGTTGGGCTTTCCTATCAGTCTTCCCTCAAGTTGGCTGCTCCTGTGTCCTGTCACATAAAACTGTGAACTGAGGTCTTGGACTTACGTCACGTCATGTCAGTCACAGCTAAGTAAGGTGCCACAAGGGGGAATTCTGGCTCCTGCTGCTTGACTCCCAGATTCAAGTTGCTATTGATGAAATGATTGATCTCACCCCTCTCACGCCCCTCACTCCTCAGTGCCTTGGCTTAGGACCTGCAGGAGTGGAAATTAGCACGCACACGTGGCAAAGCTGTTTCTGACTAGAGCTGAAGAAAACCTTTGTGCTGCAGTCTGTCCCTAAGCCAGATATGCCTGTGACTCTCTTCACAGGGAAATAGATGAATATCCACAGTAAGAGGTCAATGGCTTTGCTGACAGATGCTGCACCCGGGAATGTTTTTTTCTAAAAGAGGCTTCCTACAGCTGTGCTGGGAGCTTGGATAGCAATGTCAACTGTTGCCCCAAGTTGTCCTATCTAAGTTCTCTGATATTGTAAGCTCAAAGGGGATCTTTAAAAATAGAATAAAAAGAAAGAACAGTTACGATTCTACAGACAGGACCCTGAGAACTGACAGATGGGACTCTGAAAGGCCACAGAGAGGAAAGAGGAGTGAAACCCAAGCTTCCTGACTTCCAGTTCATGCCTGTTTTCATTGCACAACCACAGTAGAGGGTCTGAGATGTTCATTCTGTTGTGAAAGTGATCCAAAACCTTACCCTGTGACCCTAGGAAAAAAGAGCAAGTCTTATCAGGGCTGTAAAGAAATTTTTTCAAGCTAAGTATAACTTAGAAAATAAATAGCAGGGGACAGGGGGGAGGGAAAAGGGGATGATGTAATACAACAACAATAAAATTAAGTTAAAAAAAAAAAAACAAAAAAACAAAACAGAAAAGAAGTAGGAAGAAATAAGGCCAGGCAGAGAGGTTTCCGTGAGACTAGAGAGCCCATTAAATTGGAAGTCTTCCAAAGTTATCAACGGCAGAGTTACCGACCAGGTGCAGGTGGCCACAGTTGGAGTACAAAGTGGACTTGATGTCCCTGGGTGCACATGATGGGAGAACCATTGTGTTCTCATTCTTTGCCCATGCACTTGACATTGTTTTAGTAAGTTTTACAATCTCTTTTGCAAAAATGATAGTTTCTGGTTTTTGCATAATTTATGTAAATAATGAAGCAGCGAGGTATCACCTTATGAGCAAGACTTTAAAATTTTTATCTAAAGAAAAAAGCAAGAGATTTGTTTTCTGAATTGATACGATCAACATAAGATAAATTCATAAGATAAATAGTTCTGCTTTGAACTCAGTTCAACTGGGCTGATGATTCCATTTCCTACTATCCACCCACGTTGCAGACATCAAAGAATTTTTACGTAGGTAAACGTGCTTCCATTTTCTTGAGCTGGTCCTATTTTCAATAAGTGGACCATAGCAGAGATTCTGAGTGAGGGTGATTGCGTATTTTCTTTCCAGCTGAACAATCATTTCAAAACCCAAGAGTTTATTCTGAGTTGTGAGTAATAGAGAAGTATGCACATAATCTGAACACAAAAACAACATTGCATAGGGATTAGGATGGTAAACTTGGAAGTCAAATAGACTTTGGTTCAGTCTCCTGTCTTGGTGATTTTCCAAGGCAGTCACCTTAATTTGTTCATTTGTATAATGGGGCTATCTTACTCCTATCTCTTGGATTATTTGTGAGTATTAAGTAAAATAATAAATCTATAAAAGGTATAATGCATACGGTCAATGTTCAATAAGCATTTACATTTATCAATTAGGTAGAACCTGTGGCTAGATCTATATGGTATCTATCCACTATTCGAAGCATGCTCACAAAATGAATTATTGAATATTTAATAAAATCAAATAGTTAATGTAATTAGCACTAAATATTTGAATGCTTTGAGATAATCCATTGGAATAATGATCTGAGCTTTCAAGTTTATATCTGACTTCAATGTAGACTGATTCTTTTATTTATTTGCTCATTTATTTAGCAAAGACCTTCTATAAACACACACACAATTGCTGATACTATTCTTCAAGAACTTAGGGGAGACTTTCCAATCAACACAATCTTGGTAAACTGTAATATGAAGATTTGCTTACATTGCATGAGACCCAAAACAGGACATTTCTAAAGAAATCTATAGTGGACTTGTATTGTCTTTAAAAAAATAGTATTAACTCATGGGGCAACATAAACTTAGTCATAGACAAGAAAAAGGCTGCTTTTCCACATGTAAAGTGGGAAAAATTGAAATTTTCTGTATGTCTTCCTCTATGTGAGTAGTACTTTGGAGTACTGGTTAATGGGAGGAGAAAACATTTTCATTCCTAGAAAACATCTCTGGGGTGCTGTTTCCACTCTAAGCATGGTATAGAAAGAACTGCATAGCTATATTCTTATTTTCAAATTGAAAATTGAACTTTAAGATTGAATTAACATATTCTTTGCATATAGCTAGTACAATTAAGGGTCCAGATTGGAGTGCTTAAAATATTTATGTTATCATCTATACAAAAAGTTAGCCATCTCAAACCATGTATGTATGTTCCATATGTGTCTGCAATTGCACATATATGTATCGAATGGGGTGAATTATAAATTCAGCCATAATTTTAGAGGTACATTCATCTGTGAGCCCATGACAACATTACTTTGCCATTCAGACCATGCTTCACGAATTAGCAGAGAGAGAGTAATACTACTTTCTCTAGTATTTTCTTCTTCCTGGGAGAAGTGGAAATCTACGCTAGCAAAATCAGTGCATAACCTCCATTCATATCTGCCCCTTGCCCTGGCCTTCTATTCAGCTGAAATGTTAGTAAGTTATTAATCATTTAAGCTTTAAAAACCATACAATCCCCTCTTTCCTTGGTAACCACCCCCCATATATCCGTTGTCAACTTTTGCTAATTCTGCCCATTACAGTGAGTTCCAGTCTGCATATATTTCCCAGGATCAGGCCCTAGCACCTCTCACCTGGACAAAGGTTTCCTAACTGGTGCCTTAATCATATTTCCTGCCTTCCTCATTTTGCTTTCCCCAATATATCCTAACACTCTAATGCCAGGCTATTTTGATAATGCACAGAGCTGACTAGGCCATTCTGCTCAAAAACTACATTGGTTTTCAAATGAGTTCCAAACTCCATGTAGAGGCAATAAAGTCACTATAAACCATTTCCAGCCTGACTTAGACTGCTCTGCCTTCCCTGCGTGGTCTAAAATTCAGCCACGTAGGCTATTCAAAGCTCTCTGCCGGAAGACTGGCTCTTTTCTGAGCTATGTTTATATATAGGCTGTCCCTTCACCTAGAATCACCTTCTCTTCTTTCCTACTTCTACTGTCTAATGCTGGTCTACCATGAAACTTACCTTCCCACCTACGCCAGAACTGATTTCATCTCCCTTGGGCCTCCTATAACAGTTTGCCATTCCCTCTGGCAAAATGATTGTCCATATTGGTAGCTCTGTAGCTTTCCTGTCCTGGAGTATAAAGCTCCCTGAGAGCAGAGATCTTGCTGGTTTACTGGTTTGTATCTGCTCAGCAAGAGCATTGACCAAGTTTCTGGCACAATAAATATCAATGGAACTGAAATGCTCCTGAAAGCTGAGGAATGGCCTGGGTGACTTCCGAAATGCCCCTATTTCCACAACACCTCCAACAGACTATATTGGTACCTAGCCTGTGTCTCAATCCTACCCAATTCTGCTTAGTAACACAGCTCTATTTCAATGCCCAGATGCCTATGAGGGAACACTCAGGGGGTCAACAGGCCTGGAGCAAGACATTCCTCTTTTCAGAGTGCTTTCCCCAAAGTGAATGTAGTAAGTCTATCTCATCCCCAACCCAAGAAAATGGGACTGAAGCTAAAGTTAGAATATCCTTACGATTATAATAAATACAATTGTATTTAATTGTATTAAATACAATTTAATTAAAAGTAATAAGTACCCTGGCTGGTAGCACAGTGGGAAGGTGCTGGCCTGCAAACCCAAAGGTCACAGGTTCGATTCCCCAGCCAGGGCACGTAACCAGGTTGCAAACCAGGTTTCCAGTCAGATCTGTGGCTGGAGTCAGGTGAAAGGCAACCATACATTGATGTCGCTCTCCCTCTCTGCCTCTCTCCCTTCCCCTCTTTCTAGAAATAATGAAATAAAATCTTAAAAAACAAATTGTATAGCCCTACTTAAAAAAAAAAAAAAAAGTAATAAGCAACAGAGTCCTCATAGTACATCATAGGAGAAGAGACACCTGGACTTGAACCCTGGTTTTGCTCCTTTCCCTGAAGTCGATACTGGGCAGGTACTTAATTTGGCTGAGTTCTAGTTTCTTCATAAGTAAAATTAAAATGCAAGTATTTGAAATGGGTCTGTGTTACAGGTGGTGCATACTGGACATGTGATCAGCATGACACTTGCTCCTTTTCTCTGCAAACTGAGCATACCGGGTGGGTCAACTCAGAATGAAGGAGCCCAGGCTTGGAGTTAATCCTGGGAACAATGACATCCTCTGTACCTCTGTCCTTTCTCCAATAAATGGAGATAGAAAAAACACCCTGTTGTGAAAATAGACTGGACATTCCTCTTACTCAAGACACAGCTTAAAATCTTTGATTTCAACTGTATTTTTTAGTATTTGGGGAAGGGCCAGCACTGATACGCCCATCCTGTATGAGTCACTAAACCACTGGGAGATGGCTGATCAGGTCAGAAGGTATATTCTGAAAAGCTACCCAGCTTGTACAGGATATCATAGATTATCAGTTTTTTTAAAGAAAACTTTACATGTGTCAGGGTGGCTTCAAATCCCGGGCACCAGATAGACAATGAGACCAAGAAATGATGGGCTGATTAGAGGGGATTGAGGTCCCACCATGTACACATCAACTTATGGGCAGAACAAGAGGCATTGTCACCAGAGGTTAGTGAGAAATTACTTCTTTAAAAAGGCATACTATCAGGTATTAGGAGTGCAAAGGGGTAAAGTCATGATTGTCTTTTCCCTTCCCTTCCCTTCCTGGGAAAAGGCAAGTGTGGTAGCTCCATACAGACCCCTGAACATGTGACCCGTAGCCCACCCGGAAAGGCTGATCCACACGCTGTGTCCTTGCCCTGGGCAGGTGTCAGTCTAATTTGCTATAACTCTTTACCTTTGAATTTCTTTGTAGACCTCCTAAGAATAAAGCCCATCAACATAAAGAATTACGCAAGATACTTGGGGATGGACCAGGATCATAGCATTGGCAGCATATGAGGTCTGTCCCTAAAGTATCGGCCAAGCAAACTTTTAATTATATTGACATTGGTTCAATACTTTCAGGACAGACCTCTGGTGGTCATATTTTGAAACAAACCAAAAAATCAATGCTTCTCATCTGAGGCCAAAGTGACCCAGTGCTTGCTGAAGTGAGAGGTGATTTACTCAGCTCTCCCTAAGATCCCACTGTGCCCTTCGATTTCAGTCCTTTTTATTTATTTTATTTTTTAATGTTCATGTGATCTTTCACTGTGACTCAGAAGAAAAGGGGTCATAGAATAGTGACTAGGATATGCACCAAAAAAGATGCATGTTTTCCTTTCTATAGCCTCATGGATGTTACGTGTTTCTGATCCCTGGAAATTGACCAGGGGTTTTATTTCTAAGGTGTACCCATTGCTCCCCTTGGTACTATCAGATCCCTCTTTGATGAAGTAGATCTCAAAGCAAAGTGCCTTGGGCTGGGCTGGGGTAGGGAGAAGCCAGAATAACATGACCTGTTATCCAAGATGAACACACAAGCACAGATCACTTTCCCAAATGTCCATGATTTCAGAACATAAATTCAGACACACCCTTCAAAGCAGCACTGGAAAGGAGAAAACTGGCCAGCTTCCTGATTCTCACTGAATCCAACTGGCCTGGGTGATGGTAAGATCAAAGGCGCGTAGTGATTGAACAGGAGGCCAGGAGGTTCTGGCATCTTCAGGGCTGTTGGAAATTGGCCAACTCAACCACGCAGAGGGAAAGCAAATACGGGCAAGTAATCGAATGCACATGGAGTTGCTCCTCACAAAGTGTGTTTGTTCCCCAAGGAGCAATTTTCCAGGTCTCCAAAAGTACACGCTCTGTAGTGAATTCACAATGTCGCCCGTTCAAACCCAGAGACTGGAACTTTGGTTTCTATTAAAGGGCATCGGGCGAAGCATCATCTCTTTGTCATGGTACCTGCTGTCTTCCCTGCCCTCTTACCCTTCTGTGTCCCCTCACCTAAATAACTTCGTTTCCAGTCTTGTTTCTAGGCAAGACCAGGGATTTCAAGTGTGGGGGAGCTCTTTCTGGAACAGCAAGTGTGCCCAGCTCTGCTCTTAATGGTGCCTTAGGGGGAAGGTCGCTTCCGCTTGCCATCCTCCGATGAGGAGCGCAAATAAGCCTGCCCCTCTAACTTTAGGCGGAGGGTCTTCACAAAGCAGCAATGCCTTATTGTATGACTTTCTTTTTAGAGCAAGGGGATGGTTGGGAGAAAGAGAGGGAGGGAAACATCAATGTGTGGTTGGTTACCCCTCTCGCGCCCCCAGCTGGGGATGTGGCCCGCAACCCAGGCATGTGCCCTGACTGGGAATCAAACAGGTGACCCTTTGGTTCGCTGGCTGGTTTTCAAACCACTGAGCCATACCAGTCAGGACACCATCTTCACCATTAATCTTTCTCTTTCCTTACTCTTTTGACTACCTGCAGGTTTCAGGGAAAGAATTCACATGCCATCCAGTCCCACTCCCCATCCCCGCAGACACCTAGAAGTATAAAACAAGAGTGATGAAATCTTTTCTGCAGGTCCACAGTATTACAGAAAGGGAGCGTCAGGATGGAAGCTTTGCAGAGGGGAAAAACAAACAGACTTGAAAATGAAAGCCTGAATGAGGATATCAGGAGAAAAAGTGAAGGAAGGCATTCTTTACAAACTTGGTTCCCTTTTTAAAAATATGCACCACCTTCTCCTAGAGGGAACACAGTACAGCAGTTTGCAAGGGATTTCCTCTCACCAATTTTTCTCCGGTCCCTTAATTGCACTTAAGCCTGAGTACTTTGTTCACGGTCCCTACAGCAGGGATTTGCATCTCCCTCTCTGGGTTGCTGTTGCCTGGGGCTGGCAGCTCTCTCAGTCCGACTCTGGCTGGGAAAGGTAAGGATCTTTGCCTTGCTCTTTGAAAGATCTGGGAGAGAAATGTTGACCGCGTACAGAGGGGGTGGAGTGCGAGGTTATAGATTTAACTCATGCATTAGATGCTTTCTGAGAAATTCTCCAAGTGTAAAGGAATCCCTGGAGCCCTGTGTCTTGAAAAGAGCCAGGAAGAGTTCCTCTTCCTTTTGAAAGAGGGCTTGTAGAAAGAATGCTAGTGGCACTGTAGATGAGATCTTCCATTGTGGGGCAGGTGTCCCTCCAGACAATCCCAGGGGTGTTTCATATCTGACAGGCAGGGAGTGGAAAAAGGAAAGGAAAAAAAAAAAAAAAAAAAAAAAAAAAGGCAAAGACAGCAGGCATTGATCACTAGGAATTCTTTTTGAATTCTAATGTGAAGAGGTAAAAGGCAGTTAGAACTGCCTGCGTGTCCATGGATAGAACGATAACGTTTACTGTTCAGATACAATTTCTGCTTTATCCTTTCTACCTCTTTGTGTTTATCAGTCTACATCATCAGTTACCTACTTAGAGTCTGGAGATGTGCATCTGGGTATCCAGGCAGAAGAGCTAGGGTGACTGTGGTCTGAAGCCTAAAAGGCAGAAGCAAGCTTTGGTGTTAGGAGGCATTCAGGACAGACCTGCCCCCGCTCAGGGCACGCAGATGCACACACTGTCCCTCATTGTAGATTCAACAGCTCACTATAGCAGCGAAGATCCCTCGCTTCTGTCTGATTGATTCCTGTGCCTTTGACTCTGGTAATGGGAGAACATGGTCTTCAACACAATAAGGTGATATTCTGACCTTCAGTGGGGTTTTTGGATTGTTATGATAGGGAGTAGAGAGGAATTACACCCCCAAGGCCATAGTTTGCCGTGGAAGGACTGCTGCTCTTATGAGGAGACTCTTAAAATCTCCAATTTATGTAGTCAGTAACCTCCCCCTCTACCCCGCCACCATCTTCCCCGGGGCAATGATGGCCAGTGTGCAATGTCTGGTTCTAAGTGTTCTCCTCCTGGATAATGGTGTGTCCCTTTCTGTCCCACCTGGAGAACGGTGGCAGCCAAGGCCTTCCAGTCACTCATCCTTAGTAGGCTGGACTTAGCCAGGCTTTGTAAACTTCTCAACTTCATGTTTCAAAATGAAGAAGCCCAAGTCCTCTCTGGCCTCCATTCTAGGGGGAAAAAAATAATAGAGGGCCTCTGGTTTCTCTCCCTTTATGACAAAATCATCACAGTATTGTTATTAGCCAAGACGGGAAGGAGCAGGCTAGTGCTGAAGAGGTGAGGTGCCTGGAATGGCCAAGCACTCCACTCGCAGTGAGGGAAATCTAACAGCATGAGATAAAAAGACAAGAAACGGGAAAAAAAAAAAAAAAAAGAGAGAGAGAGAAAGATCTCTTCTGAGATTCCATCTCGATGTGTAGATCCATTGGACCAGTTAGTACAAAGTTCATTGAAACATGCATAGATTAAAAAAATAAAGGATGGATCACGTCTCAGGATACAAGGGTAGGGACCAGCTTATAATAATCTCCCAGGATTATTTCACTGTTTTCCCTTGAAAAGACAACTCGGGGCTTTAAAATTGTTAAGTAGCTGGTCTGAGAGTATAAATGGACAAGGCCGTTTAGGGAGAGGGTTGAGACACTGACCTTTAACTTTATTATTGGGGAGGATAAAATGTCAAGCCCTATGTGTCTGAATGTTTAGAATACCTTGCTCCTTCAAGTGAGTCAAGAAACAGCAAATGGGCACGGGGCAGGTGCTTGTTATAGACCCGTGTGCCAGATTCTACATTTAATAAGCGTCCTGTGTGTTTTTGGTTTTTGTTTTTTTTTTTGCCCACAAAAGCCTCTTTCTGTGTGACCTTTGCCAGATGACTTAACCTCTCTGAGCTTCATTTAGAAACTATTTATAAACTCAGTTATAAGTTCACTCGTAAAGTACTGGGAATTCATGGTGATACGAGCACATGGCATGGGTCAAGCCCATAGGAGGCACTCTGCAAAGGATAGAGAGGATCGTTCCGTGGCTGGTTTTCCCTCTGAACTGCAAAATATTTGTAGTTCCCATCTCATTTCTAAATGAATTAACATCACTCCAGAGGGTTGGAAGTTTCAGACGGCCAGCGCACACACATAAATAGAGAATACTAGGAAAACCTAGGAACATAGATTTTTGCTGGCTTGGAGGTTGAATTCAGCTGCTTGATAACTTTGCAGCTGTTCCTGCCACCCTGCCGTGTCTGTCCCTTCGGCTCTGTCCCCTCAGCTGGGTCTGCAAAGCTGACTCTGGGATTTTCTTAGGAAAGTGCCTGATGGGTGGGTGGAAGATCTGGTGGGAAAATATGAGTAATGCAAGCAGCCTACTTAGTAAATGCTGTAAGAGAAATAACGTCAAAGCTGGCTCCTGTCTCTGGGGACTCTAAAATGATTCTGACTTATCATGTCACCAAGCAGAGCTGGGGAAAGCCAAAACTCAGAATCTGCTGGCAAGGAAAAGAATGAAGGGGGGAAAAAACGACAGGGAGGGGCCATCAGAGGGGGAGGAAATAAAAAGAGAGCGAGGGAAAGACGAGCGTCATTTAGGAACCGAGGTACAGTCAGAGAAAGATCTGAAGGATCTAAAACCAGCCATAGCGTTCAGGACTTTTGTCTCTTTTCTGTTTCCCCAGAGGAGATCCATGCCCTGCCATTTCATTGACAGACGTGCTGTTACGGCCTTTTTTCCCAGAGGTTGACTAGAGAGGCTGAAGTGCTGAAGTTTCTCCCACCCCCAAGTCCTGTGGTTTCCCTGGTAATGGCTTGCTCCTCTCTGAGACACATGTAAGTAGTTTGGGGACAGATCTTAATTTTCAGATTATTGCTTAAGCCTCAGCTTCGGGGTGAAGATTTTTTTTCTTTCAGACATAATCTCAAATATCCTTTTACTGGAAAGCCGAGATTAATATGATGATTGAAAATTTTATGCCAATGGGCAGCTCTAATACATTTAGCTTCAAGGAGTGATATTTTGACTTCCCAGGGAAGGAAAGAACTTGTGAGGTTTGATTTGAGCTTGAATTTGTTTTCAGTGGATGCTTAATATGTTCAAAGTATCAATCTCATTGAAATAGCCTTCAGTGTCTTCCTTTAAACTTGATAACTCTTTAGCTTCCAGGTAGCCTCTCAGGGACAAAAGAAATAACTTAGCATGTCTGAGCGGCAGACAAGAGTTTTCACAGATTTCTCATAGACAGCATTTCAAACAGATGTTTTTTGATGAGGTTCTCAGGTTTTGCCCAGAAATGTTCAGCTTCAAAATACTTAAAAGAGGTACATCACAGCAAGTCTAACACACAAGGGCCGTGGGATAAAAATGAACTTGTAAAACTTTACTGAAAACCTAGCATACATGTTTTGTCAACATGTCATGGCCCATTTAATGTTAAACTTCCTGGTTGAGTTTAATGGAAAATGTGCGAATTGACAACTCATTTACTCTAATAGTTGATCTTATCTTAAGTGTAAAAAAAAAAAAAAGGATAAAATTATATCCTACAAAATTGTTGACTTTTTTATTTCTTTTCCATTCCTTTCATATAGATTAGAGGGTATTACCACATTTTAGATCCACACATCTTAGCCTAATTGTCACTGAAGTTTTGCTTAACTGTGCCCAGGGTCCCAGGACGTATGTTGCACTGTGTTGAATACACAATAAAGACTTATTATACAATAGAGACTTGTTGACTGGCGAGTTGACGTAGAAAAACATCATTCGTATGCTGGCTGTGGTCTTGACATTGATTCAGAGGGCAGTGAATGGGTGATAGTTTGGAAAGAATGCATGTTATGCCCGGAAACATTGGCAGAGTCCAAGTTGCTGTGAGTTGTGGAACGAACTGGGCAAAGCATTGTTTTTAATGGAGTCCCCCTCTGAATGAGGTCTTTGGACTAGGAAGGAGGCTTTTTGGTGTTCTTGGAGGAAAGAGAAGCAATAGACAAAGTGGAAAGGCTAGTGAAACATTTGTCGACTACCAGGGTTTATTAAACACTGCAAAGTGCTTCCTGCTTTTTATATCCTCCCTTTCTTCAGGGTTATCTGCTCTACCTTGCTTTTTGCCCCATGCAAAGAGAATGCGAATGACTGGATAAAGAAACTATGGTTGAGTTTCACTTACAGTCATGCCTCCCGGAAAAGAACACAGGGGTGTCTCCCCAGCTCTTACCTTTCCTCCTAGGGCTTTCCCTCCAGCACTTGGCTGACACGTCCTGCCTTCTCCTCCACAGCCTCCACCAGGGTGAGACGCCCCACGTGTAGTCTGTGAATTCAGCTCGGAAATACTGCTGTAAAAATGACTGAAGAGCCCGTCAAGGAGATCCTGGGAACCCCCAAGTCTCCCAAGCCAGGGACAACGGAGAAAAGCCCCAAGGGTGAGGTTGTGGTCACCACAGTCCCCCTGGTCAGTGAGATTCAGCTCATGGCCGCCACCGGGGGTGCGGAGCTCTCCTGCTACCGCTGCCTCATCCCCTTCGCCGTGGTCATCCTCATCACCGGGATCGTGGTCACCGCGGTGGCTTACAGCTTCAACTCGCACGGCTCCATCATCTCCATCCTGGGCCTGGTCCTCCTGTCCTCAGGACTGTTTCTGTTAGCCTCCAGTGCCGTGTGCTGGAAGGTGAGGCAGAGGAACAAAAAGGCCAAGAGACGGGAGAGTCAGGCGGCTCTCGTGGCAAATCAGAGAAGCTTGTTTGCTTAGGACTGAAGGAGACTGAACGGGGTGCGTGGCCTGAGCGCCCTGCTCTCCCTGCGTCAGCCAGTTCACCCAGGACGCACGGGTGGCCGCGGACTCGGCCCCCGAGCAAGGTGGCGCGTGGGCAGGCAGAGGGGGTTCTCCTGTGCCAGGAACGCCTTGCATCTACTTTAATGACAAACTTAACTCTAAGGGCTATTTCTTTGATTGTAAAAACAGATTTTTCTCCACATTAAACATTGTTGGGGTCATGGGGGCTGTGCGGCATTCGCCAACATGTGGTGCAACTTGGAAAGTAGCCAAGAGGAGAGGAGAAAATAATCAGACAGTTCTGACATAGCCGTAACCGCCTCCAAAAGAAATAACCCACGCAGCTAAGAAGCTGCCTCATAAAACGTTCTGCCCGGAGTCTAAATGGCCTTGGACTTGACCTACATCTATGAAATTCTCTGATGATTTCTTTTCTTCCAGTAAGTCAAGTGGCCCCTGTTTTATTTTTCACTTTCAGTAACATAACCGGTGGTACTTTCTCTTGAAGAATAAACTAATATTTTTTTTATGTTTTAACATGGGACAGTTTTAGGTGATTACCATGATGTGTCAGAAGTGGAAAGAGGTCAAGGGTGTAGCTACTAGATGACGTAGGGGAGGGCATTAAGTTAATATTAAAATAATCCAATATAGCACTTTTGATGATTTTGATATAAAGTTTTAATGTACATTTCATTTGAAATAATAAATATTCATTGCTGCTAAAAGTTCTTAAGTGGCTGTTTCTGTTGCCGTTATTTTTCATTGCAGCTCCAAATTGTCCATTTTCCCTCACCTCAGCTGTTATGCCTCAATTGCATTTCTCCTAAATGGTCACACTGCTTTTTCCCAACTTCACTAGGAGATTTTAATTTTTTATTCATGATTTTTTTTTTTTTTTTTTTGGTGTGACTTCTCAAGAATACTATTCAGTATTTTCACTAAGGTGGAAAAAAATGCCTTTATGCCATCACAATCAGGAAATCAATGGCTGGGATCTGGAATTTTATAATATGTTGTTTGATGTGTTTGCATTGCATATTTATGGAAGCATCAGTCGTTAACTATTGGCTTAACATATTTTTGAGCATCAAATATGTGTCAGGCATTGTGTAGATTCTCAGGATGCTTCACTGAGTTAGTTCTAAGGTTACTGCTTCAATTCAGTGAACATCCAGCCATTTAACACGTGGTGAGGACTCTACCCCACACCTCTAGCCAGAAATATTCCTGGTCCGTATAGTTTAAACCATCTTTAACTAGAGCAGGATGATAATTAGGGATACGGCTTTTTCTTTTTTAAATTTTGTTTTCCCTTTAAAAACAAGGGAAAACAAAACAAATCTAGCTTAGCCCTTTAGGTGAAAGGCACTCTACGGATAAATGTAATTAAACAGGCCAAGTGCCTCTGATGCTGACCATTCCCTGTGCTGAGGCAGTTTTGTTAAGGGGAGATGACTGGACGGCTTGGTCATTTCTGGCTTTGATGGTCAGATGGTGAGTCTGCAGTTGTTGATACCAATCAAGCCCACCACAATTATCTTCAATACATGGAGATAAACACTCCTCAGGATGAAATGCCAGAATGTGGCATTGTGATTATGTCCATGGGGCGGAGTCTGCTCTTGGACACGCCTCTTGTCCATGCAAAGATATTCCAAGGCTCCCCGCTGCTGATGAAGAAATTTCTCAGGCAAGTGTTCAAGGTTCTCCCCGGTCTGGTCCAAACAGATGTATCCAGCTTTCATTCACTGCAACCCAAAAACTCTTCTGAGTTTAGCCAGACCCAATTATTCACCCTTCCTGGATTAGGCTTCAGTTTTCCTCCACGTCCGTCCAAACTTCTGTTTTCCCTCCTCCGGAATGCTATCCTTTCCCCCTCCATCTCAATATATCCAAATCCAGCTTCTTATTAGAGCCCCAGCTCAAATGCATCCTTTTCCTAATAGCCTTCCCCTTTATCTGAAAGCAACTGCCCCTTCCAGAGTCTTTACTTACTCATTCTCCGATGGCATCTTTCGTTTTCTACCATGTTGGTGGCATAAATGTTTTGCTCTCTTCCAATGTGTCTTTATTTCTTTTTACCCCAGGTGATGCCTAATAAAATGTTTTGTGCAGAATAGATACTCAGTAAGGGTTGGCTAAATGAACTAAAGGATAAAAAATTAGAAAGTGAGTGGTTTATCCAGAATTACAGTCCACTTGTTTTCATTGCTTAGAAGAAAATATTTCCATTCCCAACTCTCTCAAAACAGGTCACCCTACTGTGCACTGTCCCTGCTGGACGCACAGGCCTAGGCTAGTCTTGACCCCCTCTTGCCAGCCACACCTGCCCTTCAGAATGCCGGAAAAGTAAACTCCTGAATTATTTCAGGCCACCAGGGGGCCTCGTGCTGCTACCTGAGTCCCAGAAGAAACCCCATGAAATGACTTAAATTGTAATCACCAACATGGGATCACATCTGGAGATAGAAATTCTCTCTCTGGGATGTGAGAACTCAGCAAAGACTCTCCATTGAGCCATCCCTACCTCCCCCCCTAATGTCACTTCACAGTGGCTATTTCTGGGTTCTTCTTTAAAAAGTGTAGGAAGGACTTGTCCTGCCTTGGTAGATTTTGGTCACATTAAAAGGTACTCACCCCTACAAAGAGATGACTGTCTATAGTCAAAACCAGACTTGAATTACGGTACCAAAATTACCTCATAACATATGCCTTTATTGGGTAAAGTTTGTCTTTACAAATGGTTTTATCATATAGCCTTAGAAGCAGATGTTCAATGGATTCATAAGCATGATGCAGACATAGGTGTATTCAAATGATCAACTGACCCCATCCTAGCGTGTCAGAAAGTACCTGTATTGCCCAACACTTCCCACAATGCACAGGAACACAATTTAACCTCATCCCATGGAGCAGGTTTCAGTCCAGGTAAGAACCACAGCCACACAGGTAACCCTGCTTTTCCCATTTCACTGTCTCAATTAATCTAGAAAATCTTGCCTAGAGGAGGTCATCAAGGTGCGAAAGAAGGGAGAGGAGCTATCCCAGTCTCCTGGAAAGTATGATTTTGAACTTGGATGATCTGGTTATGGTCCCAGCTCTTCTGTTAAACTAGCCAGAGAATCTTGACAAGCAGTCAAGCCTCATCTTTAAAAAATACTCAATTTTTAAGAAATTATTTTGTAAAATATAAGTGCTACATAATTGCAAAATTGCTATTCGTAATATCTAATGTTGACTTCAGCTTCTTTCTCTACTGATTCCCAACATGTCATTAGCATCAAGCAGCCCCTTGTTTTGATTAAATAGCTTTACTGAGTTACTTTGTTTAACCTTGACATTATCCACAAGGCTCTCTAGACCCAAGATAAACTGGGGAAAGCACCTGTTCCAAAGATGAATCATAACTTACATTTTCTTAAATTGTTATAAAATTCAGTGCTTTCACATATATGGGAGTCACTGTAAGGTATATTAAATACGGAAATTCAATTAGGTGCCCTCAATAACAACAAAAAATATCAGGAGAGTGTGAAATCCCCACCCCCACCCCCACCACAACCCTCCACACCCCCACAGCCATTAAAGCTGTCCCACAGAAAGGAAGACCAGGGCAGAAATCTAAAGAGAAACAAAAGAAGTTAACTCCTCCAAGGGTACCCCAGAGGTTTCAAGTTTCTCTAAAGAATGTCAAGGGAATTTTGTTTATACTTGATTATTACATGGCTCCCTGACTTGAGCACTGTGTCTTGTGTATTGAATACAACTATGCTGCTGTGACCTGATATCACTACCATTCTTTGAGGCTACCAGTGCTAGTATCCACCCAGCTCCGCACAGGAACAAACTACGGTTCAGAGAGACTTATTCAACCAAGTACGGCCTAGGGCGAGGACTAGCATGCTGCCCAGGCATTACCATTATCTCCGATTTATGCTTGCTGACTCATAACCAATGTCATTTTGAGGATGCTGCTTTAGAAAGAGGAGACCAGAAAGATAACGTATCACTTACTTTTGAAAAACTCCTTTTCAAGTATAATAGGGACAAGGGTAGTACAGCTCAATAAATTTCACAAATGAACCTGGGGAAATAACACCCAGGCCAGGGGACCAAATGTTGCCAGTTTCCAAAGCCCTGCCCCGACTCCTTCAATCTACTTCCAGCTGCTAGTTTTTTCAGAGGGAACCGCTATGCTCACCTCTCACCCTCACAGTAGTTTTGCCCACTTTTTTAACTTTACAGAAATGGAATCGTATAGGGTGTATTCTTTGTGCCGGGCTTCTTCTAGACAATATTATGTTTGTACAGTACATCCCTATTGCTGGCTGCATGGAGTTATAAATGGTTCCCTCTCAATGCTGCATAGAACTCCATTTACACATCCACCATCATCTATTTATCCTTTTTGTTGTTGACAGACATCTGAGTCATTTCTAGTTTCAAAGTGTTAAAAAATAGTTCACGTGGTAGCAGCCTTTCAAATGACCCCAGTGACCCCCGCCTCCTGGTATTTGCAGCCCTCCTACCTCACTCAGCTCAGGGCTGGCTTGTGTGATCAACAGAATATAGCAGAGGTGACAGACAGGTTATCTCCAAGATTGGGCTATGCAGATGTCCTGAGGACATTCAGGTCACCATGCAGTGGCCCATGCGGTGAGGAACTGAGGCCTCCAACCAAAAGCCACAGAGAGAGAGAGGACCTGAGACCTTCTAACAGCTACCTGAGTGAAGTTGGAAATGCATCTTCCACCAGTGGAATCTTCTGATGACTGTGCCCCCGGCTGACAGCTTGATTGAAACCTCACAGGGAGACCCCCAGCTGGGACCACCAGCGAGGAATGCATGATGGGACTTTTGTGGGCCCTAGGTACTTTTGTCTTTATTGGACCTTTTCTCTACTGAGAAAAACAAAGGAGCAAAAGGAAATTGTACTGACATGTCTTATTATAGTCTTTAGATGCTGAACATATTGTGCCTAATGGATATGTTGGCCCTTTATCCTTGTAGATGCCCGCAGAACCCACGGGAACCACGAGATATTCAATATTTGTTCCTTGAAGTTGCTCAGTTTTGGAATAATTTGTTATTCATCAACAGATAACTAATCTTGCGCTGTTGTGAAATTTCTTCTATGTGGTTTTACATTTCTGTTAAGCACAGACCGAGGCGTTCAACCTCTGAATGAAATGGTAAGCTTGTGTCCAGCTTCACCACCAGTTTTCACAGATGGTTCAGTGAACTTACTTTCCTACCAGCACCACAAGAAAGAATTGGATGTATTGCATCTCCGTTAGTTGTTTTATACATTCCCTCTTTTTCATTTTAATCATTATGGTCAGTGTAACACTTGCTTTTATGGTACATATTTAAGAAAGCGGATGCGCACCAGTACTTGGGCTAAAAAAGGGCAGAGATATTGGAGAAGAAATTAGAGCCAAAGAAAAAGATATTTGGGGTTTGAAGAAGCCAAGCAACAAAAGATAAATTCCCAGGAAAGTGTTCTGGAGACCAAGAAACCAGACTAGAGGCTGAGTATTTAGCTCACAATGCTAACAACAGTTTTTATCAAGCACTCACTGCGCTCTGAACATCATGCTCTGAGTTTCGTCTGAATAATCTCATTTAATCCTCACAACAATCTGATGAAATAGGTACTATTATTATCTTCATTTTACAGATGAAGAAACTAAGTCCCAGATTAAGCCAACTAATTGAGAGTACACCACTAGTAGAGTAGGATCTGAGTTCAAACTCTAGAACTCACTCATTCACCCATTACTCTTTGCTCCCTGATACACTGTAATCTTTCAATACCTGATTCTTCTTCTTCTTCTTCTTCTTCTTCTTCTTCTTCTTCTTCTTCTTCTTCTTTTTTTTTTTTTTTTTTTTTGTAGCTTTGGGTATTTTTAAAAGATTTTATTTATTATTTCCAGAGAGAGGGGAATGGAGAGAGGCAGAGAGGGAGAGAGAGGCAGAGGGGGAGAGAGACATTAATGTGTGGTTGCCTTTCACCTGCCTCCAGCTACAGACCTGACTGGAGACCTGGCTTGCAACCTGGTTATGTGCCCTGCCTGGGAATCGAACCAGCGACCTTGGGGTTTGCCGGCTGGTGCCTTATCCACTGTGCCACCAGCCAGGGCTCAATAATTGATTCTTAAATATGTGTCTTAAGCAGAAGCTGAGCAACACAAGGTCAGGAGTCTAAGCTAAAGTGAGAGTGAGTCAACCTGATTTTGAGAAATCAGGGCTCCAACTGAAGGTAGCTACTGAATTATTTGCCAGCTGAAGCCAGGTCTCCTTATCATAGCCCCCATCTATTTGTAGAGTTTTATAATCAAGATACTCCTTAATGAGTGAACATGGGACTAACTCAGGACCTTGGCTGTCTCTCTGCCACCAGAGCTAATGCCCTCATCCTCAGCCTCCTTAAGTTTCCTGTGTGGAAAATTCAAGACTCAGAATATCAGCCAGCCTCTGCCTGAAACTAGAGGCAGGGTGTGACAAAAAGTGCATAGCCAGGAAATGTAACACACTTTAGGGGTAATCAAAGAAGTCTTCCTGCTGGTGGTGACTTGATAAGACCAGGAAGGGTAGAGAGAGGCGTTAGCCACGTATAGGGAGTAAGGAAGAGCAGAGAGGAATACTCCTAGAGGGACTGTGAGTGAATGATGATAGGTCATGGGGAAAGCTGGCCCCCACCTCACTGGATTGTTGTAAAGCTAAAATGAAAGGACCTAGTTAGGGGATTTATCAATTGCAAAATCCTAAGAAAAAAGGCTTATAACCCAATAGCCATAGGGCTCAAACTTAGGACTAGAGAATGAAATGTTCAGGTTTTAATTGAGCAGAAACACTTCCTTTCCATCGATGAGCACTCTGAGGGTCATGAAAAACAATATATTATCATAACTAAACTCTTCCTTTTTCCTCATCAGAACTAGCTTCCCTGAAGATAGGGTGGTGTGGTGGTTAAATGCAAGCACTCTAGACACAAAGTACCTCGGCTTGAACTTTATTTTTACTACTTATTAGCTGCGTGTTTCCATACAAGACAATTTCTCCATACCTCAGTGTCCTCATTGGTAAAATGGGAAGAATGGAATACCTCATAGGAAGGTAACAAATATTAACTTAATAGATATGACTGGTAGTAGTACTACTATCTGTCTTAAAGTTCATTTTAAGTTCATTTTTCAAGTTCATTTTCTAGCTGATACCTGCCTGGAGTGAGTTTGGGTGATGTATAAAACTACAGAAGCTACACAAAAATCAGTTTAAATGGGATATTAATAGAAAATTAACAGTTTACCCCATGAGTGCAATTGCAAGCACGGAAATTTTCATTTGACCATATCTGGCAGGAACCCACTCCTTTTAAATCCACATGCATATCAATGTTTTGCTATCTCGGTCAGTAGATGTTAATGTTCAGTGTACTCATATTCAACTTTACCTATTTCATAAATAACCTTGATGCTATCAAGCTCCATGATGGAGGGCCATATAGTATTTGCATGGTGCTTTGATGTAGACATCGTATTTTCACCTGCATTACCTTGCAACTCCTTCCAGAAGCTCTACGAAATATTATCTTCATTTTTAGGTAAAGAAATTGAGCTTAACCTTGCAGAGGTGAATGGTTTGCTTGTGATCCAACAGTTCACGCATGATAGAAATGACTTGCACCCATATTCAGGTCCTCTGTCTTTCTGTCCCCTCTTACCACTGCTCCCTAAGCCAGGAACTGAAAGTTCCTACCAAATGCCCTGTCTCAGGGTTTTTACATCCCCTGGCCACACAGCTAAAGGTGTTTTAACAAGTCCTGAAATTGGTTACCCCTCTAGCTATAAATTTACTGTTCTTTCTGACTGGACACAAACATCAAAAAAAAAAAAAAAAAAAGTTAAGGTGGTGAATTGAGATTTTTATCAACATGTGAAATAAAATGTCTAGTTTCAAACCATGTAGAAAACATAACATGGTTCTACAATGCACATTTTTCTCTAACCAGATCCTGTGGCTTCTGAGGGATTTATTTATTCATTCATTCATTCATTCATGCATGCAGTTAGTTTTTAAATAATAGAAGCTTCCATCTCAATAGAGCTTATGTCTCAGTCAGAGAGAGTCAGTGGCCCCCAATGCCTGGTCAAATGCTGACTGCATCAGACTCACCCAGCAGCTCTTTAGAAAGACCAGGCTTCTCAGTTACTAGTCCAGAAAGCCTGGATCCAGAGATTCAAATTGGGGCCCAGGGTCTGTATTTACAAGCAAAAAGAAACAAAATGTCCCAGGAAAGGCAAATTAATAATCATCATGATATCTTTATATGTCTCTATTGGTTTACAATAAAGTTGAATACTGAATAATGTACTGCTGTTAAGTCAAGGAATCAGGGAATATGGACATATTTTATTAAAACTTAAATGTGTATGGACTTTATTGCAACTTTATTTTACTTCTAGAAACTTATCTGTAAGTCATAGATATAATAGAACAACAGGGATAGTTATTTCTTCATCACCAGCATTTGCACATACGTACACACACAAAAACAATCTTGAATGAATTATGGTCCATCTACATATTACATATACTGTGTAGCTAATAAAATGAATAAGGCAAAGAAGGAACTTAAACCCTTTGCAACAACATGGATGGAACTGGAGAGTATTATGCTTAGTGAAATAAGCCAGTCAGTGAAGGACAGGTATCATATGATCTCACCCATTACAGGACAATAATGAGCAAAACTAACAACAAGCAAAACAGAACCAAGTATATGAATACAAGGAATAGGCCTTCAGTGGTCA